>CAMTDV010000014.1:73450266-73750628 GCA_947069175.1 Scalesia atractyloides
CAAGTAATTATTCAATATTATTTATTTCCTTATCAGGGAAATTTGTTTAGAATTAAATTCGACAATAATACTGACCAAAGTAAGCTCAAACCAGAAACAATAAAAAATTAGACAAACTTCAACTTAGAATACCCTGCAGATCACAGTTGCAACATCTTTTGCGGTTGTATGCTTCAAAAAAATGGCTCAATTAGTTTGACCATTTGACCCGTTTGACTAAAAAAGCACCAGACAAACTTCAACTTAGAACACTCGAGCTCCACGAAGAGAATATACAGTTTCCAAAATACAGTTAACTATCCATATTCAAAGAACACAGTAGAATGAAAATCTTATAAGCATCAAGAAATTTTCCATTGAAATATATAGCATAAGTTAATAAAATGCTGGAGTTTTAAAAGTAGAACCTCGCATAAGGTAAGCTAAATATTAGAGGTGCACAAAACGGGTTTATTGTTGGATATTTATGTCCGGTTCGATAAGTCAACGCTGCCGACCGGGTCTTGACCCGTAAGAGTTACACAATGGGCAACGAACTTAAATCCACTTAACTAGTTTAACTGGTAATTACGAGAAATATGCGAAACGCATCATAATTATATTTATGATCATAAGCGGGATTATTTCATTGTTGCGGGTATTAACTGAGAGGCGGGTGCATTGACCGGACGAGACGGGTATACTTGCTACGCCACTTACCGCACATGCAAGGGACCTCCAACACTTGGCACACATGCATTAAGTCCACCAATTTGAATGCATGCATTATGTCCACCAATTGGAATGCATGCATTATGCCCACCAATTTGAATGCATGCATTATGTCAACCAATTGGAGTGTATGCATTATGTCAACCAATAAGAATCCATGCAAAGGATCTCCATGTGCTATAAAAGGGGGTGTTGGGTCTTGCTTTGAGATGTAGGAAGAACTTGGTGAAAACAAGAAAACTCTCAAGAACACACATACACCCACAACCGGTCAAGAACCACCGCCGGGTAGCCCGGCGCTGCCACGACGCCGCTACCGGCTCCGCCCCACTGCCGCAGCCGCTGTGCGCCGCCAACTGCCGGCCTCCTCAGCCGCTTCCGACTCATTCCCGTGTTTCGCTAGTTCGAATAACTAGGACTTGTTCGTTGAACCTCGGTGTCTCAACCGGTTTATTACTAACCGAAGGTATATCTAAAACCCCTATGGTTTGCGTTTATATTTCATGTTTGCATGTCGGTGACCTTGTTCCATTATGGATGTTCCTTAGTATAAATGTTCATGTCATTTTGTTACATACGCTTCCGTTGTTTAAATATGTACATATACATATTGTTCACTAGTTAAAGATTTATTTTAACTAACATAAATATATATATGCATACTTGTCAAAAGTGTTTTGACTAATACTTGTAACAAAATAAATATGCACCTATAAGAACCGGGTTCATAAAACAAAAGTAAAATGTACCACTAGATATCCTACGGTGATATCAAAGCCGATGCTCATCACATGCAAACCGAAACCGGTCTTTATTTTTCACCGGAATAATAAATCACAAACTTTAAAAGTCTACAGTTTTTTTATTTTATTTTAGGCAATATATTTTGGTCATATTTAATTGTTTATATTTGGTTGACCAAAACTTGCCTCCATAAACCTTGTGGTTGTATTTTATGTTTAGTTTTGTTTTGTTTATGGTTTTGGCCCCTTTTGTGGTTCAAAGTTGTAATAGATAGGGTTTTTGTATTTATTATGTTTACTTGTTAAATATTGTTGATACGAAGACCAGTAAAGAACCCGAAGCAAAACCGAATGCCAAGAGGAGTCTTGGAGTTAGTAGGAGTCGCTCAAGACAACAAGATGCACTCAAGTCTACCTTGTGGTTGTTTTGTGTGTTGTGACCGTGACCCCTTGATCTTGCTACTTGGCTCTAGCAAGATCATAACCATGCCCATATGATTTACATATTTATTTTTTATTATGGTTGCTTATTAATAAATGTTATTACAAATCAACCTAATACCAATACGCATTTTTAAAAGGGGTTTTAAAAAGGAAATCAAGAAAAGCAAGTTCTAGCAACTTGTAAATTTATATAACCACTAGAGTTTTAAAACATGTTTTTCTCACATCTTTAAAACTCATAAACTTAATAGTCTACGCTATTAACTTTGGTTGGTTATTTCAAGTTGTGACAAAATTAGTTTTATAGGTTATCTAAAACTAATTGTCCCGAGAGGTGAAAAGGTCCCTTTTTGGTATAGTTGCAAATTTAATATCTAAATTAAAACCGACTATAACGACCCTATTTGGTAAAATTAAAATCAATGGTCTATGCCATCCTACTACTAGTAACACTTGAGGCATAATGCGAACCATCAGTGTTGGAGCCACACCAAAACACTTGGTGTCTAGTTTATCCTTCCAAGGTGCAAGGGCTTCGTCGACACATCCGACCCTTCCACATGTGACCGCTTTAGGACGACTATTACTTTTCTTCTCGTGTTACGTGCTACAGATGTCTCGAGAATAAAAGTGGCATAGATGAGGCCAAACGTATCAATGCAAGGGCAAAAAGGTTGTCCTCGCAGCCTCATAAACCCCGAGAGTTGTGCTTTTCACACAATTGACAATCGTTGTCAGTCCGCTTGAACCTCTTGCTAATGTTGCGTGCTACAGCTGCCTTTAGGAAGAGCTTCTAACCGAATTCTCGTTCCTTATCGTCTCACCTCACTAAATAAGGAAAATACATTGAAAATACTAATTAAATAATTTTTGCTTAACAGATGTCATCTGAAAACAACTCCTCTTTTGCTCTCAAGTCCATACTTGAGAAAGACAAACTAAATAACACCAATTTTCTTGAGTGGCACTGCAACTTGAGAATCGTTCTCAAAATGGAAAAGAAGCTTTATGTTTTGGAAACCCCAATTCCAACAGCGCCTGAAAATGGTACTGCTGCTGCGAAGAAGGCTTTCGATAAACATAAAGAAGATGCCCTAGAAGTTGCTTGCCTCATGCAAGCCACCATGTCCCCAGATCTCCAGAAGAATATGGAAGACATGAGTGCCTTCGACATGATTGAGCAACTCAAAGGCATGTTTCAGAAACAAGCCCGCCAGGAACGCTATGACACCATGAAACAGCTCATAAGCTGTAGAATGCAAGAGGGTTCCTCAATTAGTGCTCATGTCCTCAAGATGAAAGGCTACATCGACCAATTAAACAAACTTGGTTATCCTCTCCAAGATGAGATGGTTGTTGACTTCATTCTCAACTCTCTTTCCAGTCACTATGATCAATTTGTTATGAACTTTAACATGAATGACTGGGTAAAGACAGTGCCGGAGCTACATGGGATGCTCAAAACGGCAGAGATGAACATTTCCAACAAAACAAACCAATTGTTAATGGTTCGATCTGGTGGTGTTAAGAAACCCAAAACAAAGAAAAGCCACAACAGCAAAAACAAAGGAAAGGCTCCTGTTGCTGCCAAACCTGCCAACAAGAACAAACAAGCCGTGAAAGCCCCTCATTCAGAAGAGCGGCAATGCTATGAGTGTAACAAGATGGGGCACTGGAAACGTAACTGCCCCGAGTATCTTGCTAAGCTTAAAGCAAAGAAGGCCAATGGAGAAGGCACTTCTTCAGGTATTCTGATTGTTATCGAGCTTTTCATTGTTTCTAGCAACACATGGGTATTTGATACCAGATGTGGTTATCACATCATTAATGTCTTGCAGGAGCCTGAGAAGTGGAAGAAACTGAAACCAGGGAACATGGAACTCATTGTTGGTGATGGGAAGAAAGTCCCAGTTCTAGCAACTGGCACATTTAATCTTACATGTCCTTCTGGTCTTGTTGTTGTTTTGAATAATTGTCTTTTTGCTCCTGGTTTGACCAGGAAAATTATCTCAGTTTTGTTGTTATTTGAACAAGGATTTAGATATGTTTTCAATGATGTCGCTATTTCAGCTTATCTAAATGGTACTTACTATTTTGAGGCTAGACCTCGAAACGGTATTTACGAAATTGATGTGCAACCTAAAAATAACATATATCACCTTTCTAAACACCAGAAAATTGGTACTAGTGATTCATTCCTATGGCATTGTAGACTTGGCCACATAAGCAAGGCACGCATAAAATGGCTCCAATATGAGGGGATTCTTGAATCCACCAGAGCGGACTCATTTGATGATTGCGAATCATGCTTAGCTGGCAAACTCACCAAGGATCCCTTCACCCAAGTTGGTGAACGAGCCAGTGATCTATTAGGACTCATACATTCAGATGTATGTGGTCCTTTTAGAACCATGACTAGGAATCACGAGAGATACTTCGTTACATTCATCGATGATTATAGTCAACATGCTTATGTTTATCTTATGAAGCATAAGCATGAAACCTTTGAAAAGTTCAAAGAGTTTCAGAACGAAGTTGAAAACCAACTTAATAGAAAGATTAAAATGCTTCGCTCAGATCGAGGCGGTGAATACCTTAGCTTAGAATTTCTCGATCATCTAAAGGAACGTGGAATAGTTTCGCAACCCACTCCACCAGGCACACCCTAACTTAATGGCGTGTGTGAAAGGAGAAATCGGACCCTGCTGAATATGGTTCGATCGATGATGTGTAGAATAGATTTGCCTCACTCCTTTTGGGATTTTGCTCTTATGACTGTTGCTCGACTCGTAAATCTAGCGCCGACCAAAAAGGTGAACAAGACTCCATATGAGATATGGTATGGGCGCAAGCCAAACTTGAGTTACCTTAGAATATGGGGGTGTGATGCGTACATCACAAGTGATTCTGATGACAAGCTCGACCCTCGAGGCAAAAAGGTTGTTTTCGTCGGATATTATAACCAAAGCGGTTATTACTTCTACCATCCTGATGCAAATACGATTTCCATCAAAAGGAAGGCTAAAAGATTCCTTGAAGATGAACTTCTTAGTCGAGGAAATGGAAGTAACCTAGTGGATCCTGAAGAAGTTCAAGGACCGCGAACAACCGTTGAGGAGGTCGGAACGTCTGAATCACAACAAATTGTTGACACTGATTCAGACTTGAACACAAGCCTTCGCAGGAGCATCAGGACTCGTAAAGAACCCGATAGATACCTTTGGTATGTTGAGGGTTCTGAAGTCCTGACAGTAGCCGAGTCTGATGACGAGCCTACTAGTTACAAATATGCTATTTCTAATCCAGATTTTGTGAAATGGCTAGAGGCCATGAAAGCCGAGATGCAATCCATGCGTGACAATCAATTCTGGGACTTGGTTGAGCTACCCGCCGAATCTCGGGCAGTAGGGAGCAAATGGGTTTTTTAAAAGAAAAACCGACATGCATGGAAATATACAAACCTATAAGGCATGGCTACTAGCGAAAGGTTTCACTCAAACTCAAGGTGTTGACTATGATGAAACTTTCTCGCCCGTTGCTATGATCAAGTCGATCAGGATATTACTTGCCATAGCTGCGTACTATGATTACGAAATTTGGCAAATGGATGGTAAAACCGCCTTTCTTAATGGACATCTTTCTGAAGATGTTTATATGGTTCAACCCGACGGTTTTATCGATCCAAAATATCCCAATAGGGTATGTAAGCTAAACAAGTCCATTTATGGACTCAAGCAAGCATCTCGATGATGGAATCTTCGTTTTGACAAGAAAGTCAAAGAGTTTGGTTTTGTCAAGAACGAAGACGAGCCTTGTGTTTACAGAAAGGCTAGTGGGATCTTGTTTCGCAATGAAGGATCTTGGAGAAGCCGCTTACATTCTGGGAATCAAGATCTATAGGAATAGATCTAAGCGACTTCTTGGGCTAACACAGAGCACATACATAGAACAAGTGATAAGACGCTTCAAAATGGAAAACTCCAAGAAAGGAGGTGTTCTAATGACTAAAGGAACCGTCTTGAACAAATCACAAGCTCCCTCTGAGGACCGTGAGATAAAGCAAATGGAAGCAGTTCCATATGCTTCCGCGATTGGTTCTATCATGTAAGCTATGGTATGTACTCGACCAGACGTCTCGTATGCTTTAAGCATGACGAGCCGTTACCAGCAGAGCCGTGGGATTACCCACTGGATTGCAGTTAAGAACATCCTTAAATTCTTGAGAAGGACAAAAGATATGTTCTTGATATTTGGAGGAGTCAATGAGGAGCTCACTGTAAAATGTTACACTGATGTTAGTTTTCAAACTGACCGAGATACCTCTCGCTCACAAACGGGTTTTGTGTTCACTCCCAACGGAGGAGCAGTATCATGGAAAAGCTCCAAGCAGAGTGTTATGGCTGATTCCACCACGGAATCCGAGCACATTGCCGCATCGGATGCCGCAAAGGAAGCAGCTTGGATGAAGAAGTTCATAACAGATCTCGATGTGGTTCCAAGAATCATGAAACCCATCCAGATATTTTGTGATAACACAGGTGCTATTGCTCAAGCCAAGGAGCCTAGATCCCATCACAAAGCCAAGCACATTTTAAGAAAGTTCCACTACATACGTGAAATTGTGGAACGTGGAGACATCGTTATAAGCAAAATTGACACAGATCAAAACCTAGCTGACCATTTACTAAGCCAATGACTCAAGAAAAACATGATCATCACATGGACTCTATTGGGCTTAGATTAGCTAGTGATATGTTTTGATTTAGTATTTGGATGTACGAACATCAAACAGTTGTACTCTTGCATTCGTTTTGATTTACTAGTTAAATGCAATTCTTGAATCCTACAATTGTGTTCGAATTTGATACGTTTAATCCATGAATCTTGTATTCTAAATTATCCGTAGTCGGTCAGACTCATGGGAACGATTCTGAATTAAGACTATTCTGACTTTGGACTCAAGGAGTTGACTTCCAAACTCACAGACCTCATTTCAAATGACGTTGGATGTAACTCGCATCAAATCATCTTCATGGATCTTAGTCATAAGATGTATTTGATTTTGGTATACTCATTTGGTATCCTCTGACCTGAGATACATACTAGAACTCTCATTTACTAAAGACTATTCTTTGATCAGTGTCAACCGCTGTCGCGTAATTGCCAGTCATAAAGGCATTGGTTGGAAATAGCTCTGAAGTTCAGTGGGAGTTGTATGTAGTCAAGATGGGATTCTGTACTCTTACATTATATGTAACATTTAGACATCTGGGCGCCCTCGTTGATTCAAACTGGTGAAGTGTAAGGCCTTACCCAAACTTACTGTGTGTTTGATTGGACCACTTTGATTCTTAAACGAGAATGATAATGATTGAACACCATATGAGATTGAACCTGATCCATGTCTCATTGTTCAATCGATGTCTTTTACAGAAAGGATAGATGACAACGATTACCATAAGTCTATTATCTTCAAATAGCAAGCCGTTGCTAAAGGGAAGATACCTTGGTTAGTGACTTTAAAGTGTCATGACCTGTTGGGGGCAGCTATGTGTAGCTAGAGTACCGCTGGCTGTCTGTGTTGAGATCTTATCAGAAACCGTCAAAGTGGGAGCTGTTGGATATTTATGTCTGGTTCGTAAGTCAACGCTGCCGACCGGGTCTTGACCCGTAAGAGTTACACCGTGGGCAACGAACTTAAATCCACTTAACTAGTTTAACTGGTAATTACGAGCAATATGCGAAACGCATCATAATTATATTTATGATCATAAGCTGGATTATTTCATTGTTGCGGGTATTAACTGAGAGGCGGGTGCATTGACTGGGCGAGACGGGTATACTTGCTACGCCACTTACCGCACATGCAAGGGACCTCTATCACTTGGCACACATGCATTAAGTCCACCAATTGGAATGCATGCATTATGTCCACCAATTGGAATGCATGCATTACACCCACCAATTGGAATGCATGCATTATGTCAACCAATTGGAATGCATGCATTATGTCCACCAATAAGAATCCATGCAAAGGAACTCCATGTGCTATAAAAGGGGGTGTTAGGTCTTGCTTTGAGATGTAGGAAGAACTTGGAGAAAACAAGAAAACTCTCAAGAACACACATACACCCACAACCGGTCAAGAACCGCCGCCGGGTAGCCGCCGCTGCCACCGACGCCGCCGCCATCTCCGCCCCACTGCTGCAGCCGCCGTGCGCTGCCAGAACCGTCGGCCTCCTCCGCCGCTTCCCGACTCGTTCCCGTGTTTTGCTAGTTCGGATAACTAGCACTTGTTCGTTGAACCTCGGTGTCTCAACCGGTTTATTACTAACCGAAGGTATATCTAAAACCCCCTATGGTTTGCGTTTACATTTCGGTGTTCGCATGACGGTGACCTTGTTCCATTACGGATGTTCCTTGGTATAAAATGTTCATGTCATTTTGTTACGTACACTTCCGTTGTTTAAATATGTACATATACATATTGCTCACTAGTTAAAGATTTATTTTAACTAACATAAATATATATATGCATACTTGTCAAAAGTGTTTTGACTAATCCTTGTAACAAAATAAATATGCACCTATATGAACCGGGTTCATAAAATAAAATTAAAATTGTACCACTGGATATCCTACATTTATTTAGAACCGGAGCCAGACCAGGTCTAGTTATGGTCAACAACCGGTTCTGGACACACTCACAATGTTGTCATTAAACCAAAACTTCAGTCTACGACTTCCAATATTACTGCATAAGAATATGTTAAAACACCAAAAACAATCAAAGTTACCAAAACTCACATTATCCTCATCAATGGCTAATCCCCAAACTCCCAAAACTCATTGAATCCTCAACAATTCTCACTCATAACAAGATAAAACTGAACAAGATCAAAATCTTATCTGGGTATGTTTCTGTTATTGCATTTTCATCATCAAGATCTTTGTTTTAGTCAAATTTCACGTAAAAATGATACCTTTTTTAATCCCCACAATTTGTTTGTTGAATATGCAAATGGGTTAGTGATAATTTCCAAAAAATGCAGTCTTTTTGGTCTAATCACTACACATCCTAAGTACGAGGGTTATTGTGTAATTAGTTAATAGTTAGTTTACCTGAGGGAGAAGGGAGAAGTTGTGATTTCTGGGTCCACACTCAAGTATTTGGGATCAGTTCATCTTCAGAAACAAATTACTGACCCTCAGTTTGAGGTTTGAAAATATTGCCTGCAAGGTGTTTCTGAAAAGTCCCCAAAGAGGTTTAGCTCCTTTCTGCTACGTTCCAGAGTTACAGTTGGGATCTGCCGCAAGTAGCACACTCATGACTTAGCTCTTTCTTGGTGGGGTGTCTGGGAGGGTGAGCAACTGTAGGTTGCTTTCCTCTCCTTCGGTTCTTGGGTGGGTTGATACATGGCCTCCTCCTCACCTCGAGAAGACGGACTTGTTATCACTTCTCGGTTTTGTTTGTTTCCAAATGGGCTCTGCCAAGGGTAGGAGCATGGCATCCAGTGCCTCTGAAGGGGATGTTGGCTCCACCTCATCCAATGGAGTGTCGCTATGCCCCTTTAGGAATTTCCACGAGTGTAAAGACGGCAAGCCTGGGTCCTCTGGGTATAACAAGCTAGTCGCGCATTTTTAGCAATTTCATTTTAATTATGATCGTAAAGAATCCCTTCAGGATGCGCTATCCAAAGATTTAGACTTGTTTTCGAATGTTGGGGAAACCCTGCGGGTTTTTGGATATTGGTTGTGTGGGAGGTGCATGAAGACACACGCACTTAGTAGAGGGTGTCATCATCCAAATGGTGTTTTCACGTTCTCTAGGAAATCCGGGTCTGATGAGGATTTTGTCGTGGGGATCCCAAGGCCCCAAGATCCTGGGATGGTATTTGAGATTACGACCCCGCAGGGAGTAATAGGAGATGTCGCTCTCCTTGAACGTGTTTTCTCCCTTCCGGTTCGAACTGTTAAGAGCATTCCCCAAGCTTCTGTTTGGCATTTGCACAAGCTTTAACATGTGCCATCTGCAAAGTAGTAGCTTCCCCTAGACTATTGAAAGCTGGGTTAAACTCTTGCTCTTACCCCGTTGTACCCTTAAGGTGGTTGAGCCGTCTTCGAGGCTAGAGCGAAGGTCGGGTAATCGAAAGTCCTTGCAAAGTGATAGTATTTTGCGGGCCTTAGCTATGTGGAAGGAGGGTTTTGGTTTTGAGATTTTGGTCAATTCCCTTCTCGCCGATAGCGGAGAAGGGGTCGTGCGTGGGGGGGAAGCACACCGGGAGATAGTTGAGGAGGTTAGCCCCAACATCAAGCAATGTCTCAGGAAAGTGAGTGATGGTCACTTCACTGCTACAGTGAAGGTGATGTGTTCACCCGGGGGATCTACCACGCAAGCCCTTATCGACAAACATCCCTTCACGCCGTCCCGAACCACCCTTCAACTCCTCTTTCCCAACATGTGTTATACGTGGATGAAGATTGCGTCCACATGTGTGTGAAATCTTTCCCGAAAGGGACATCTTGTAGGCGTGCTCCGGGCCCAACAACTGTTGGACGCTCTTAGCGGCGAGGGGGTCGGCGACTGCCTCGGGGCTACTTACTGCCATCACTGAAGTGGTAATCCTTTGGCTAGGGGGGTTATGTCCTAGGGTGCTCGCGGATTTTGTTGCTTCGGCCCCCTAACCCCTTTGTTGAAGCCTGATAATGGAATTCGCCCCATTGTTGTGGGGCAATTTGGAGAAGATTGGTCTCCAAAGTAGCCATGAAGAAAGTTGGAAAAGAAGTTGTTAAGTACTTGGGGGAATACCAATTTGGGGTGGGGGTCCCCAATGGGGCGGAGGCGGTGCTGCACAACGCTAACAGGTTCCTTAATTCTTTTCATTTAGATGGCTCGCTGGCCATGCTTACGGTTGATTTTTTCAACGCTTTCAACTTAGTTGACCGTTCAGTTTTGCTTCGCAAGGTCCATCACCAATGCCCTCCATATTCCTGTGGGTTCAATTTCTGTATGCCCAGCCTGCTAGGCTATACGTGGGGAATGACCGCATCGGGGCATTCACGGGGGTCCAGCAAGGGGATCCCTTAGGACCTTTGCTTTTTGCCCTAGCCTTACACCCTTTAGTGCTTCAGGTGCAGGAAAAGTGCAAACTCTCCTTCCATGCTTGGTACTTGGATGACGGGACGGTTATCGGGGACGTTGATAAGGTTGCTAAAGCTCTTGACATCATTGGTTCGGAGGGTCCAGCCTTGGGGCTACGGCTTAATATTAGAAAAACTGAGGTATTTTGGCTGACATGCAACGGGGTGAAGGTCTGGCCAGTGTGACACTCGGCTATTTAGGCTGTTCCGTACAAATGTAACACGTGTCATGAATAAATAAAAGGCCGTATTTGATTATTTATGATGTTTATATGTGGTATTTGATGTGTTGGAAAATCCAAAGTTTGATAAAAATTACGTTGGCAATATTAAGATAAACGCTTATCGTGTAACGGTTAAAATGCGAAACGAACGTCGGTGAATGCCGGATAATGTTAAAATCCCAAAAAAAGTCCGTTATGAGTTAAATAATATATTTAATCATAATCGTGAGGAAAAATATTTAAAACGCTAAGAAACCCTATTTTTCGAGTTTAAGCGCGTATTACGCGATACTGCGTGTATCTGACAAAATACTGTCAACACAGCCAGTTCAGGGCAACCCAGTAATTATTATAGTAATAATTTGACAAGTTTATTTTTATAGAATGATAAAAATGTCACACCCCGACCCGCAGCGGAATAAGAGTCGGGGCATAATTGGGTTATCACCAAAGCTCATGACATTTACTAATATGTTTCATATTTAATAAAGTCAAAGTTACATTTCCCAAAATCCAAACATGTTCATTCAATACAAAGAAAATAAACCAAGCATAACAATCCCAACTCTAAATCGTTTTATTCTTCTAGTCCAAGTCCTATGTGTTTCTAGCTGCTGTTGGTTCACCTGTATCATGTGTAAAATGGGGGTTTTTGGGTCAACATAAGTTGGCGAGTGAACCTTATTAGATAAACATTTATTAATGAATTAATTGTTAGTTTATCAATGAAAAATTGTGCATAATCATAGATGAGCAAATGTAAATAATCAAGCAATGGCAAATAGCAGTCACAACTATAACATACAATAACACATGACAGCATACATGAACATACCAACATCATACTGTAAATAACATAAATGAAACTGTGCGATCAAGGCTCAATCAAACGGAGCCGATCGTATTGCATGTACTGAAAATGAAAATGTCTGTGCGATCAAGGCTCAATCAAACGGAGCCGATCGTATGTGGGCACGCCAGGTTCAACCCCATAATGAAATGGGGAACATGCTCAACGCTCATAATGTAATGGGGAGCGGCGGCCTATGAAAATTGCATGTACTGAAAATAATAAACTTGCATCCAACAATAACAACACAACAAGAAACAAACTGAATACACTAGTTCATGATATGATGTATGCACAATGGTTTAAGTATAATATATATATATCAAGACACATGATACACCCCAAAACGTGATTAAAACGGAGAATTTGTAAAGATTCACTCACATTGGGTGCGTTGGATTGGAGATGGTGAGATGCGCACGAATTAGATGAGCGGAACAACGAGAAATACTAACCTAAATAATAACAGAAAAATATATTAAACGAGTGGATTTTATTAAGGATTTTAATGAAATTTTTAGATGTATTTTTGTGAGTTCAAGGCTATTTTCTATCTTTAAAAATGTTATTTTTAAGTATTTTTAATTGATTTTTAAATTAAATTAAATAAATAAAAATATAAAAAATTGTTTATTTAGCGTTGACCGTTGACCGGTTCGGTCAGCGAATTAATTTGCGCCGGGTGAGGCTCGAACCCGAGACCTCCCGTACGCGTGCGCCCAGCTCTACCAACTGAGCTACGTGTCTAACCCGAAATATTCTTGTTTTTAATTATATTTATATACTTATTCAATTTTAACCGAAATTCTTTTAATTGCCAAAAACATTTTAATTCCACGGACCGGCGCTAGTGACGGGTTTCGAACGCGCGACGTATGACTTAGTGTTGCACACAGTCCACCGCTGGACTGTGTGTCTAACCCGGTTATTATCTCGGTTTTTATTATACTTAACAACTAACTGAGTTAACCCGGTTTAATATTTAATCAAAAAGGCATTTTATTACACAAGGAGTGCGTGTAGCAGGGATCGAACTCGGGACGTGTATGTTTTTTGTTTGCACACAGTCCACCGCTGGACTGTGTGTCTAACCCGTTTATAATTCCGATTTTAATTAATCTTATGTCATCTCTGAACTCGTCTTCTTTATTACAAACACAGACATCAATTCTAAACAACTGATGCGCGATTAATTTAGTTAATGAACATGATGACCAATTTGAATGCATTGAACCGAAAAGTTTGGGGAAAGAAGATACCGAACAGATCGTCTTCTTCAGAGAATCCGGCGAAGTTCGTCGGCTCTGTTTTTGGAACCTTCGGCTGTGAGAATCAATTAACAGGTTTAAGGGATTAGATGTGAAATTGAACTAATGAGTATTGATTATCAGCTCGTTGGAATGAGCATACCGGTAATCAACGAGTTTCCGACAATTCCAGAAGTTTTCCGGCGAAAACAGAAAGTCCAGCAATGTCGTCTGTGGTTGATTATGAGCGATGGGTTAGTGTTAGTAAGGTTCTAACAATTGTTTGAAACAGTAAAGTAGAGGTATTTTACCGGTTTGAGTTGAATACGGTTTTCCGGCGACTTTTGCAGAAAATTCCGGCGAGCTGATTTAGGCGTTCTGATGGTCTGAAAATGCGACGAAAATGAAATGGAGTATTGGTATGATATCTCTGAGTCGCGAGAGTGGTCTGAAGTTGAAGAACTCTGGACTTGATGATTTTTCGGTTTTAAAAACCGATAATGATGAGGCTTTATGTTTAATCAATTCCGATTTGATTAAAAACCGTCGGTGCATCGGTTATAAACTGAATGTGTGAATAAACAATGAATTGAAGATTGGTTTGCCGATTACCGTTTCTCAGATGGCGCAACCGGTTTTAACTGGGTTTGTGTATAAATTTCATTTGTGTTCCTAGAGTTAGCAGAAAACACAATGTGGCGGAGTGGTCTTGTGAGTGTGTGTTAAGTCGCTGAAGTGTGTCTTGGCTGACCCGGGTTCGAGTCCCGGCAGCATCATAATTTATTTATTTATTTTATTTTAACTTTTTATCAAATATAATTTGTATAGTTTAGTTTATTTATTAATTATGTATCGTTTTAAATCAAAATAATCATAAATATTCGAGGTAACTTTTATAACTTGATATTCGATTACAAAACGGAGCGGGTTTTGAAAACCCGATTTTTACAAATGTTACAGTATCCCCTACTTTTAGGAATTTCGTCCCGAAATTTAAGTAATTGAAGTAGTAGGAAAAAGATGCGGGTATTTTTCACGCATTGAGTCTTCACGTTCCCAAGTAAACTCAGGTCCCCGTTTCGACTCCCAGCGTACCCTAACAATTGGAATGCGACTTCGTCGAAGACGTTTCTCCCCGTAGTCCATGATCTCCACTGGTCTTTCAATAAAATGCATAGATTCATCAATCTGAATATCTTCCAGCGGAATATGGAGATTCTCATCAGCGAGGCACTTCTTCAAGTTCGACACGTGGAATGTGGGATGAATCCTGTTGAGTTCTTCTGGTAGGTCAAGCTTGTATGCTACAGGACCTACTCTTTCGAGTATCTTGAAAGGTCCTACGTAACGAGGTGCTAGCTTCCCCTTTTGACCAAAACGAACTACTCCCTTCCACGGTGATACTTTTAAAAGCACATGATCACCAACGTTAAACTCTAAGGGCTTCTGTCGTTTATCTGCATAACTCTTTTGACGACTTTGAGCCGCTAGAAGATTGTTTCGAATTTGATGAATCTTATCTGTGGTTTCTTGGATCAATTCTGGACCAGTAATTTGTGATTCCCCAATTTTGTGCCAACATACAGGAGATCGGCACTTACGACCATATAAGGCTTCAAAAGGTGCCATGCCGATGCTCGAATGATAGCTGTTGTTGTACGAAAATTCAACTAATGGTAGGTGGGCGTCCCAATTTCCCTTGAAGTCTATGACACATGCTCTAAGCATATCTTCAAGAGTTTGAATGGTGCGCTCAGACTGTCCATCAGTTTGAGGATGATAGGCGGTACTGAGATCTAATCGCGTGCCCATAGCGGATTGTACTGCTTGCCATGTTCGTGAGGTGAAACGACCATCACGATCAGAAATAATACTTAACGGTACCCCATGTCGGCTTACGATTTCGTTGATATAAATACGTGCAAGCTTTTCGTTTTTGAAATCTTCGCGGATAGGAATAAAGTGAGCTGATTTTGTAAGTCGGTCTATAATTACCCATATTGTGTCATACCCACCAGAAGTGCGAGGTAACCCGGTAATGAAATCCATGGTTATATTTTCCCACTTCCATACAGGTATTTCCGGTTGGACTAGAAGTCCTGAGGGTCTTTGGTGTTCAGCCTTCAACTTGGAACATGTGAGGCACTTGGAAACAAAAACGGCAATATCCTTCTTCATTCCAGGCCACCAATAGGTGTATCGTAGGTCTTGATACATCTTATCGGCTCCTGGGTGTATAGAATATCGCGTTTTGTGAGCTTCATTCATAAGAGTTTCACGAAGATTGTTGTGGTTAGGAATCCAGATACGATCTAGGTAATACAGAATACCGTCTGATTTAGTTTCAAGTTTTAGCTCGGCTCCACAGGACATCTCCTTTCGTACATCTTCTTCTGTTATTGAAACGTGTTGGGCTTCTCGAATTTGATCTTTAATGTCGGTTATAATTTGCGAACATAGAAGATGAATGGAGTTCGCATAACCCTTTCGACTAAGTGCATCAGCCACCACATTTGCTTTACCAGGGTGGTATCTAATTTCACAGTCGTAATCATTCAGAAGTTCGACCCATCTTCGTTGCCTCATGTTTAACTCTTTTTGATTGAAGATATGTTGAAGACTCTTGTGGTCAGTGTATATTTCACACTTAGTACCATAGAGATAATGTCTCCATATCTTAAGAGCGAATACAATGGCTCCAAGTTCTAGGTCATGAGTGGTGTAGTTCTTTTCATGCGTCTTGAGTTGTCTCGAGGCATAAGCTATGACTTTTCCTCTTTGCATGAGAACGCAGCCTAATCCTTGCCCTGACGCGTCGCAATAGACTACAAAATCATCACAACCTTCAGGAAGAGTGAGGATTGGTGCATCACAAAGTTTTTGTTTAAGAGTTTGAAAAGCTTCTTCTTGCTTGGGTCCCCATACGAAAGGTTTTCCCTTATGAGTTAAAGCCGTGAGTGGTACAGCAATGCGAGAGAAGTTTGAAATGAACCGACGATAATAGCCAGCTAGTCCAAGAAAAGATCTTACTTCAGTTAGTGTACGTGGAGCTTGCCATTCTTGAACTGCTTTGATCTTTGAAGGGTCAACATGTATTCCCTTGTTATTGACTACATGCCCGAGGAATTGCACCTCTTTTAACCAGAATTCACATTTGGAGAACTTGGCATAAAGCTTTTCCTTTTCTAGAAGTGCAAGAATGAGTCGAAGATGACGCTCGTGATCAGCTTTAGATTTTGAATAAATAAGAATATCGTCGATGAAGACTATAACAAATCGATCAAGATAAGGTTTGCAGACTCTGTTCATTAGGTCCATGAAGACAGCTGGTGCGTTGGTTAATCAAAATGGCATAACCATGAATTCATAGTGGCCATAACGAGTTCGAAAAGCAGTCTTAGGGACGTCTTCTTCATGCACTCTAAGTTGATGATAGCCAGATCGAAGATCGATTTTTGAAAAGCAGCTGGCACCTTGTAGTTGGTCAAGAAGATCATCAATGCGAGGTAAAGGATAGCGATTCTTGATAGTTAACTTGTTGAGCTCTCTGTAGTCGATGCACATATGAAAAGATCCATCTTTCTTCTTTACAAAAGGACAGGTGCACCCCAAGGCGACGAGCTAGGACGTATGAATCCCTTGTCAGTCAACTCTTGCAATTGACTGGCTAGCTCTTGCATTTCAGAGGGGGCTAACCTATATGGAGACTTTGCAACTGGTGTAGCACCAGGTATAAGATCAATTCGGAATTCGACGTCTCTAACTGGAGGAAGTCCTGAAATGTCGTCAGGAAAAACTTGCGGGAAGTCTTTTACTACAGGAATGTCTTCAAGTTTCTTCTCCATGGTTTCCTTTTTGATGATATGAGCTAAAAACGCGACATAATTCTTGCGAAGATATTTTTGAGCTTGAAGACAAGACATTAAGCTGAGCCCTTTCGACGAGGTTTCTCCAATGATTCGAAGAGTCTGACCGTTTGGAAGAGGAATACGAATAAATTTTTCACGACATACAACTTCCGCCTGATGTTGACTGAGCCAATCCATACCGATTATGATGTCAAAACTTCCCAGCTTCATAGGAATAAGGTCGACTGAGAAATCATGGTCGTTTAAGGTGAGTGTACAGTTGCGTAAAATAGAGTCTAATGAAACTGGTTTCCCGTCCGCAACTTCTACCGTTATGGATTCCGTGAGCTTATCCCGATTTTTGCTTAAGATAGGTTCAAATTCTAAAGACACAAAACTTCTATCCGCACCAGTATCAAATAACATAGAGGCATATCTACCATTTATAAGGAACGTACCGTTGACCACATTGCCGTCAGCTCTGGCCTGGTTAGCGTTGATATTGAAAGCTCTCCCTCTTGCAGGTGGGGGAGCTTGGTTTGCTTGGTTCATCGGGTTGGCTTGGGCCTGAGCATGAATAATATTAACCAACCTTGGACAAGTGTTTCGGAAATGGCTTGGGTCGCCGCAATTGTAGCAAGCCCGCATTGGTTGACCCATAGGATAATTGGGCTGGTAATATGTTTGGGCTAAATGTTGAGTGGGTGGTAGTAGGGGTTGTTGGCCTTGGCCCATTATTTGTTGGTGGGTTTGGGTTAAAGGTTGGTGGCGGTTCGTTCGTTGAGGCATGCGGCAAGTTTGAACATTATGACCCGCGCGACCGCAGCCGGTGCAATATTGACAAGGATGATCAGGGGAATGGTGATATTGGCAATGGTTACATTTTGGTAACGGGC
Source organism: Scalesia atractyloides (assembly GCA_947069175.1). Classification (NCBI taxonomy): domain Eukaryota; kingdom Viridiplantae; phylum Streptophyta; class Magnoliopsida; order Asterales; family Asteraceae; genus Scalesia; species Scalesia atractyloides. The sequence continues at coordinate 73,468,371 of CAMTDV010000014.1, forward strand.
CTGTGTAGGGTCTTCTGTATGGTGCGGGTGAAGGAGTGACTTGAGTAATGGGTGCAGCAGGAATAGGGGAGTTGGTTTGAGTAACTGCAAAATTTCTAGTGTTGCGCTTCCTCTTATTAGCGAACTTAGAGGAAGGAATGGGGTGGTTTGAAGTTTGTCCCTCAACAGGGGCTTTCTTCTTCTCTTCTTTGAACTTCCCGTTGCGAATTCGGTTTTCGGTCAGTTCAGTTGCTAACTCCATAGCAGCTTCAAGTGTTACTGGTGAAACGCTGAGAACTGAATCTTGGATTTTCGAGGGAAGTCCTCGAATATAGTGCTCGATTAGACGATAGGTTGGGGTGAACAAATTTGGAACCATTTGGTTCAACTCCAAGAACCTCTTGTTATATGTAGTGTGATCACCCTCCTTTTGCTTTAGAGAATGAAATTCGTCCTCCAGCTTTTTAATTTCACTTCTAGGACAGAAACGCCTAGTCATGATTTCCCTTAACTCCTCCCAAGTTAAGGCCATCGCATCTTCAGTTCCCCTCTTCCCTTTCTCAGTATTCCACCAAGTGAGAGCTACCCCAAATAGTCTCCCGGTGGCGTATCTAACCTTGCGATCCTCAGGACAATCGCAGTTTAGAAAGGTGTTTTCCATCTCCTCGAACCAATGTAGGAGAGCAGTGACACCCTCGGTCCCTTCAAATTTAGGAGGATCACAGGACTTAAAATGTTTGTAAGAGCACTTGCTGGTAGGAGGGTTGTCGTGTTCTGGTCCTGTTGTTGGGGTGGGTTAGTAGGATTTGTAGCAAGGGCTTGTTGTACTTGGACCATAATGTTAGGCAGTATCGTGGCCATTTGTTTCGCGATCTGAGTGGCCAAACGTTCCTGAGACCTTCCCGATCTTTTACCCCTTCGTTGCTGTCTAGACGACATCTACAGGATCATAAAATGAGAAGATTGTGAGTTTATGGTGTCTTTTTAGGTGTCATGTGTCTTTAAGAAAATGAAAATAACATAAATATCAATAAAGCAACTACATCCATAGGATGTCTTGGGTTCGCTCATGTTGGGCCTCAAATGTCCCCCATACCTTCACCTACATAGTCATGTGGGCCCCCATGGCTATTGGCTTGGTAGGATTCACATTAGTATTGGCAATTTAACACTCGCATCCCCCGAATGCAAACCACAAAATATGTTCATGAGATGTTTGGTCGGAACGTGTCCAGGTGTAGACACAATGACAACTCAACGTGGGGTTAGCTCACACGACGTTTGGTATAGCATGCTTTGGCCTAATAGGTACTTCGTACTCTCATCGTTAGTCCCCAGGTAGGCAAACTAGTCCTTTATTTTGGATTTATACGAATGCCAGCCTAGATAGGACGTTCCGACTACCGGTACTGGTACCCTTCCAGTTACTACATGCCCGTCATGAGAACTCACTTTGATGAGATTTGAAAACACGAAAATCATTGTAAAAGCAATCATGATGTGGTGTGTGCTTTCATGGATGTGATATGTTATGAGCATACGATTCATGATAGGCATTATATGATAATACATACTTATGAACATGCTTGCACAATATCAAATGTAACATTTAACATAAAACATATAAACATCATGAAATTTGGCATATAACACACAAAAATCTTATAAGTTTCTAATCGACTATAGTATAGGCTCTAAGGGTCTAATAACCTATCCTATATCCCTATAGTCATGGCTCTGATACCAATCTGTCACACCCCGACCCGCAGCGGAATAAGAGTCGGGGCATAATTGGGTTATCACCAAAGCTCATGACATTTACTAATATGTTTCATATTTAATAAAGTCAAAGTTACATTTCCAAAAATCCAAACATGTTCATTCAATACAAAGAAAATAAACCAAGCATAACAATCCCAACTCTAAATCGTTTTATTCTTCTAGTCCAAGTCCTATGTGTTCCTAGCTGCTGCTGGTTCACCTGTATCATGTGTAAAATGGGGGTTTTTGGGTCAATATAAGTTGGCGAGTGAACCTTATTAGATAAACATTTATTAATGAATTAATTGTTAGTTTATCAATGAAAAATTGTGCATAATCATAGATGAGCAAATGTAAATAATCAAGCAATGGCAAATAGCAGTCACAACTATAACATACAATAACACATGACAGCATACATGAACATACCAACATCATACTGTAAATAACATAAATGAAACTGTGTGATCAAGGCTCAATCAAACGGAGCCGATCGTATTGCATGTACTGAAAATGAAAATGTCTGTGCGATCAAGGCTCAATCAAACGGAGCCGATCGTATGTGGGCACGCCAGGTTCAACCTCATAATGAAATGGGGAACATGCTCAACGCTCATAATGTAATGCGGAGCGGCGGCCTATGAAAATTGCATGTACTGAAAGTAATAAACTTGCATCCAACAATAACAACACAACAGGAAACAAACTGAATACACTAGTTCATGATATGATGTATGCACAATGGTTTAAGTATAATATATATATATCAAGACACATGATACACCCCAAAACGTGATTAAAACGGGGAATTTGTAAAGATTCACTCACATTGGGTGCGTTGGATTGGAGATGGTGAGATGCGCACGAATTAGATGAGCGGAACAACGAGAAATACTAACCTAAATAATAACGGAAAAATATATTAAACGAGTGGATTTTATTAAGGATTTTAATGAAATTTTTAGATGTATTTTTGTGAGTTCAAGGCTATTTTCTATCTTTAAAAATGTTATTTTAAGTATTTTTAATTGATTTTTAAATTAAATTAAATAAATAAAAATATAAAAAAATTGTTTATTTAGCGTTGACCATTGACCGTTGACCGGTTCGGTCAGCGAATTAATTTGCGCCGGGTGAGGCTCGAACCCGAGACCTCCCGTACGCGTGCGCGCAGCTCTACCAACTGAGCTACGTGTCTAACCCGAAATAATATTGTTTTTAATTATATTTATATACTTATTCAATTTTAACCGAAATTCTTTTAATTTCCAAAAACATTTTAATTCCACGGACCGGCGCTAGTGACGGGTTTCGAACGTGCGATGTATGACTTAGTGTTGCACACAGTCCACCGCTGGACTGTGTGTCTAACCCGGTTATTATCTCGGTTTTTATTATACTTAACAACTAACTGAGTTAACCCGGTTTAGTTTTTAATCAAAAAGGCATTTTATTACACAAGGAGTGCGTGTAGCAGGGATCGAACTCGGGACGTGTATGTTTTTTGTTTGCACACAGTCCACTGCTGGACTGTGTGTCTAACCCGTTTATAATTCCGATTTTAATTAATCTTATGTCATCTCTGAACTCGTCTTCTTCATTACAAACACAGACCTCAATTCTAAACAACTGATACGCGATTAATTTAGTTAATGAACATGATGACCAATTTGAATGCATTGAACCGAAAAGTTTGGGGAAAGAAGATACCGAACAGATCGTCTTCTTCAGAGAATCCGGCGAAGCTCGTCGGCTCTGTTTTTGGAACCTTCGGCTGTAAGAATCAATTAACAGGTTTAAGGGATTAGATGTGAAATTGAACTAATGAGTATTGATTATCAGAACGTTGGAATGAGCATACCAGTAATCAACGAGTTTCCGACAATTCAAGAAGTTTTCCGGCGAAAACAGAAAGTCCAGCAATGTCGTCTGTGGTTGATTATGAGCGATGGGTTAATGTTAGTAAGGTTCTAACAATTGATTGAAACAGTAAAGTAGAGGTATTTTACCGGTTTGAGTTGAATACGGTTTTCCGGCGACTTTTGCAGAAAATTCCGGTGAGCTGATTTAGGCGTTCTGATGGTCTGAAAATGCGACGAAAATGAAATGGAGTATTGGTATGATATCTCTGAGTCGCGAGAGTGGTCTGAAGTTGAAGTACTCTGGACTTGATGATTTTTCGGTTTTAAAAACCGATAATGATGAGGCTTTATGTTTAATCAATTCCGATTTGATTAAAAACCGTCGGTGCATCGGTTATAAACTGAATGTGTGAATAAACAACGAATTGACGATTGGTTTGCCGATTAACGTTTCTCAGATGGCGCAACCGATTTTAACTGGGTTTGTGTATATATTTCATTTGTGTTCCTAGAGTTAGCAGAAAACACTATGTGGCAGAGTGGTCTTGTGAGTGTGTGTTAAGTCGCTGAAGTGTGTCTTGGCCGACCCGGGTTCGAGTCCCGGCAGCATCATAATTTTTTTTATTTATTTTATTTTAACTTTTTATCAAATATAAATTTTATAGTTTAGTTTATTTATTAATTATGTATCGTTTTAAATCAAAATAATCATAAATATTCGACGTAACTTTTATAACTTGATATTCGATTACAAAACGGAGAAGGTATAACATATTGTTTTTCAGATCTTGTTCTTGATTCATAGTAATGATTATGGCCATGGAAGTTTATCTTGTTCTTGGATATAAACACTAACTTAAAAACAATAGCAAATGGGTTTCCAATGAAAATGAAAATGGATAAGTGTGTGTATGTATGTAGGGCCGTAGGTATGTATGTATGTATGTATATACATATGAGAGTGAGTTTTGATTTTGAATGTTTTTGATTGATGATGTTCATGAGGATTTGATGCATGCATGTTTAGAAGTTTTCATACGAAAGTTATGTGATTTGAAAAGTTGAATGCATTTTAAAAGTGAACTTTTGGGAGCATGTGTGTATGTATATATATGTGGCCGTGTATATATATGTATATAGTGGAGGGTTCAAATGAGAACAATTTTTTTTGTAAGAAGAAAAAAGAAGAAGTTTCAACCAATAAGAATGATTCATTTTACTTTATTTAATATTTGCATTTAATTTTAGTTTAAGGGTATAATTGTAAACTTACATAAATCATTAATTTATAGTCTTTCTCTTTAATAGTTAACAAAGTTAATTTGTAACTTATTTTCAAAATATATATTTTATCAAAAAATAAAATTTAGAGTTTAGGACAAATTACTAGGTGTGTAGGATAAATTACGAGTTGTGTAGGATAAATTACGAGTTGTGTAGGATTAAATTTAAATATGTGTAGGAAAAATTTCGAAATGTGTAGGATAACTTTTTATGTTTGTAGGAAAAAAAATTAGTGTACGTAATAATAGTATTTATGAGTAATTAATTACTTAGTGATAGTAATAAATGAGATGCAAGAAGAACTACAAAATATTTTACCATTTTATCCTTTGTTCTTTTTCTTCTCAAAAACATTTTCTTCTCAAATGAACCTCCCCTATGTATATATGCATGCATGTAAATCTTTGATGTTAACAAATTTAGATATGTATGAATATGTATATATGTCTTGCATTTATGATAAATGATTGAATGATGATCATGTGCATGATGGTGTTCTTGAATGTTTGAACATGAATTAGATATATGTTGGAAGTATTTAAGTTCATTCAAGATGATGATGATATGATACATGCATTAGATGCTTGTACATAGGCATGCATGTGAACATATGGCCATGAAATGGTGATTAAAAGGTGATTTGATAAAGATGATTTTAATCAGGTTATAAACACTAAAAATAATGTTATTTGAAGTGAGAAATAGCATGGAACTTTGGTATAAAGTTTACTAGCTTTGCATGTTGTACTATGTGCTTAAAAGTGTTGTAAAATACATGAAATCGCATGATTTATGTGCCTTACACAAAAACTGCACTAATCTGATTATAACCATTATTTTATTCAGTATATAACATGTATTGTGTTAAAATATGAAGTTGTTTCGAGTTCGATGGTTAGGGTAACGTTTGACGCAAAACTATGCGGTAAAAACGGTAAAAATTGCCTTTTTACGAGGTTTTTACGAAACTGTTTTAGATCAGTAAATAAACTGATATTTTTGATATAAATATAAGTATTTTAACTCATATTAAGATTATTTGGTGTTTGGTTGGTCATACGTGATTTCTGAGGCCCGAAAAAGTTACCGAATCGCTAAAATACGCATTTTTCAACATACACTAGAATGGGTTGTTAATGGATGAACCTTATGTGTTTAAATGTGTTATGTGATATAAATATTTATATATGATAATATGATAAGTGATGACATGATATCGGAAATTAAGACTACGCATGTACGCTTGTATGTTTAAAACGGTAGAATCAGTGAAATCGCGTTAAAATGTATAACTTATTTGTCGAGCATGAAAATTGATACATAGGTTAACTTAGTGAGTTATTCATGTATACATGCTTTAAAAATGATAAAGTGAATAAGATAATGAGTTTTCGCATGTTATGATATTGTGAATATATGCACGTTTATGTATATATATTATGACGCGCAAATTGTAGATATATAGTATTTATAAACGGAAATGTATCGGATAAAACATTAAGGTCACCAATAAAATCGTTCAATTCGCAAAATCTTAATATATATATATATATATATTAATATGCCAACATAAAAAAAATAATAACTTTTCGAGAAAATCTCAAAGTTATGTGAAAATTCTAAGTATTGGAGAAACTTAGGAATTTTGTAATATATATTAATTATTAAATCGTGCCTACGTTGTTAGGACGTGTAGAATCGAATTGTGGGATCGCGCTATTTTAAATACGCACCCAAAGGTGAGTGTCACTAAACCCCTTTTTTTTTTACTGTTTTAGTATATGTTTTGGAGGAAGAACACGCCTTAAAAAGGATAAGTATATGTTTTCGTATAAAATATGCCTTTAATTAAACTATAAATATATTTTGGTGGAAAATATGATTTGGAAATTATATGATATGTTTTTGGAGAAAACATGGTTTTAGATATAAATATGTTTCGGGATGAAACGGATTTTGGAATAATGATATATGTGTTTCGGGGATGAAACAGGGATTTTACGGCGTTATGGGATAGAACGACCGTGTGGATTTAAAATGTTTAAATCTAAAGTTGTAACGAATTGGCCCGGTCTCAAGAGAGTAAGTACCGGGATTAGGCTTACGTTTCGGTGGGGACGTCGGGGATTCGTATAACGTGTTATATTAAATTTTATCAATCTAGTAGGATATATATATGTTCATAAGGTTGGCACCTTGGGAGACCCATTGTGGGCACCTTGCGCAAACTTAGCCATTTAATCATTAATATTGATTGCGTGGAATTGTTGATAGATCTATCGGGTTGACAACCCCGTCGCGACCGGTAGCTCCGCGTCATGTCAAGTGACGAATTTATATTCTGTTATTGTCTAGCATTGATTATATCCTTAATGTTAATATATAGTTCGTATTGTCTTGCAAACATATGAGTGAACATTTGATGCAATAAATTTAATATGTAAAACTTGGGAAGATGCTTAGTTAGGAGGTTTCGGGGAAACGCTTTCGACGGTTGACTCATGGATTTTATTAAGGAAATAAATTAACTTTTGAAAATATTATTTGGATGTTTTGATAATAAACACATAATTAGAAAGTTTTCCTTGTTTTAAATTTTAATATGTGAGCTCACCCTCCTTTGTGTTGACACTTGATTTTAACGTGTTCTTCAGGTACTTGAGCATGGCTTCGGGAATCTTTGGCGTATCTTGTGGTTGTGATGCATGTTTGTTTAATAATAAACTTTGGACACTTTTAAAACTTATTTGGGACCGACTGTATTAATATCCATAAGGATTAAGACAACTTAACTATGTTATGGTTGTGGTTTATGTTTAAATTTGTAAACAATGTTTTAATTAAGTAATATGTCCAAAATTAACGATGCATCATCCACTAAGATATTTATGGGCACATTTACGTTTGTATTTCCGCTGTGACGTTTTTGGGGTGTTACAGAAGTTGGTTTCAAAGCCAATGGTTGTTAGCGAACTAGATGTTTTCGGGGGAAAACTCTAGACTTCAACCAAAGAATTTTGAGATATAAGTCCAAAATTCGCGAAGCCAAAATTTTGAATAAACATGGATTTTTATCATGTATGAGAACCATTGCGTGTTATTATGCATACGTGTTAATCTGTTTATTGGGCCTTATGTGTTATTTTTCATTTGAACACACACTTACTCTGTACGGTTATATATGTCACAGATGTCGCACGAGCATGAGGTCATCGAGATTACTGACTCTGAGAGCGAGCCAGAATTCTAGACTTCACCTAGATCCGTTTTACCAGAGGTACCCCCTACGATTCCACAGTTTGTTGATGCGACCGGATTCGCTTCGTCTTTCCATGTTAACCCTGTGGCGTTCGCAAGCCAGGTTGACCCTCGTTATGCTTTTACAAGCAATGGTTGGACCGAAGACGATGATGATGATGCTCCACCCTCGATTTACGAGACTGGGCAATCGTCAGGTACCGTGCCAGTTATCGATGATGTGGGTAGAGGTGTTCCGTTGATCGGAGGATCTTATAGTGTCACAACAGCAGTAGACGCTACCATTGTTACGGCTCAGCCATTAGAGCCATTGGTCGTCTCGTCTGCTGTCGTTGCTGAGCCCACTACTGAGATCCCTCCACCTGTTGTTATCGAGTCGTCATTTCCATCGATCGAGTCGCGCGCTCCTACTGCACCCCTGTTGGTATACTTTCGATGTAGGAAGAGGATACGACCAGCTGGAGACATCGCTTCAACTTCCAGAGCTGAGACTGCATCTGCTTCGAAGAAGCAGAAAGGAGTGTGGGTTAACCAATGTTCTCACTGCGACCATCAGTTGGGGGCCATACGCGGAGATCTGGAGGCGATTAGGGGAAAAGTGAAGGATCTTGAGGGGCAAATGGACTGTTTGATGAGCTAAAGGACTTGGATGACAGTGCATGGATGTACGTATAAAACATTTCAGGGTTGTAACCCACGATCATTTACCGGTGCTGAAGGGCCTCTTGAAATCACCAGATGGATCGAGAAAATGGAATCTGTGATGGCCATTAGCGGATGTGTTGCTGATCAGAGGGTGAGGTATGCTTCATGTTCATTTCTAGACGAAGCTTTATCCTGGTGGAACACTCAACTTCAAGTTTTGGGCGAAGATGTGGCTTACGGTCTTACCTGAACTGAACTAAAAGAGATGCTTCTTAAGGAATACTGCCCACGTAGTGAGATGCAGAAAATCGAGACTGACTTCTGGAATTTGACCATGGAAGGCCTGAACGTCAGAGCTTATACGTCTCGGTTCAATGATCTGGCTAGATTAGTTCCACGAATGGTCACTCCTGAGTACGTTAAGGTAGAAAGGTTAATCTGGGGATTGTCGCCACAAATTTGTAGTATGGTTAGGTCAGCGAAGCCCACTACCTATCTGGAAGCTACTACTCTAGCGAAATCATTAGCGGATGATGCTGCTTGCAAAAGTAACCTTAACAGGAAAGAGGAGACTGGGAAGTCGTCGGGAAAGGTCAAGGCAGATGGGAAATCTGACCAATTTGAGTGCTTTAAGCCTAGATCTAGGGATTCGCGGAAGCGAAGATCTGAAAGCTCGAGGAAAGATTCCGATGTGAAGCGTGAGAAGAAACGCGATTCGGGTAAAGCATATGTGGCTAGTGCTAGTGATTCGAGGAAGGATAATGCCAGGGATGGCGGAAGTGGTTCAGCGAAGAAGACTCACGGTGATGAGCAGGGAAAGTGTGCCAGATGTGGTCGAACTGGCCATGTTACTCGCGGGTGCTATGCTAAGAGTACGTCGGAGGGAGTCAAGCTTGAGGGTTGCTTCGAATGTGGAAATCAAGGACATATCAAGCGAAATTGTCCATCATTGAAGAATCAAAGTGCTAGGGGCAGAGCTTTTGAGCTGAATGCTGGGAAAGCACGTGATGATCCTGCAGTGATTACTGGTACGTTCTTAATCAATGACCGTTCTGCGTTCGTACTATTTGATACTGGGGCTGACATGAGTTTTGTTTCGAAAAACTTTGAACTGTTTCTGTGTTCTCAAACAAGTAAGCTAAGTACAAATTACTCGATAGAATTAGCAAATGGAAAATTGATAGAGACTAGCGAAGTCATTTGTGGTTGTAGAATTCAGTTATGTGATTATAGTTTTAGTATCGATTTATTACCAGTGGAGCTGGGTAGTTTTGATGTAGTCGTTGGGATGGATTGGCTATCCAAGAACAGAGCTGAGATCATTTGTTCGGAAAAACAAGTGCGGATACCTCGTCCTGGTGGTGGTGAAGCTTTAGTTATTCGCGGAGACCGATCGAGTCGAGTATCAAGAGTTGTTAGTATTATGAAGATGCACAAGATGTTGCATAAAGGCTATCCTGCGTTCTTGGTTAACGTAGTAGATACAAATGCCGAAAGTGGGAAGATTGAAGAATTTCCTGTAGTTCGCGATTATCCGGAAGTCTTCCCTGAAGACTTGCCTGGATTACCTCCTGCGAGACAGATCGAGTTTAAGATTGATTTTGTACCTGGTGCTGCATCAATTGCAAAATCTCCTTACATATTAGCACCGTCAGAAATGAAAGAATTGTCAAATCAGCTTCAAGAGCTATTGGACAAAGGTTTCATACGACCAAGCTTTTCGCCTTGGGGAGCGCTTGTGTTGTTCGTAAAGAAGAAAGATGGTTCTTTCAGAATGTGTATTGACTACAGAAAGTTGAACAAGCTGACTATCAAGAATTTGTACCCGTTGCCAAGAATCGATGATTTATTCGACCAGCTTCAAGGATCAAGCTACTACTCAAAGATAGACCTGTGTTCAGATTATCACCAGTTGAAGATTACTGAGGAAGATGTTCCGAAGACTACTTTTAGAACACGTTATGGCCATTATGAGTTCTTAGTTATACCTTTTGGCTTAACTAATGCGCCTGCAGTGTTCATGGATCTCATGAACAGGGTATGCAAACCCTATTTGGACAAATTCGTGATAGTATTCATTGACGATATACTAATCTATTCGCGAACCAAAGAAGGTCATGAGCAACATTTGAAGATGATTTTGGAGCTTCTAAAGAAAGAGAAGTTGTATGCCAAGTTCTCTAAATGTGAATTTTGGATTCGAGAGGTGCATTTCCTCGGTCATGTCATAAATGAGAAAGGTATACATGTGGACCCGTCGAAGATTGAGCCGATTAAGAATTTGGAAGTGCCGAAGACTTAGTCAGAGGTGCGACAATTCTTAGGACTTGCTGGGTATTATAGAAGATTCATTGAGAATTTTTTCCAGAAAGCCATTAACGCTATTGACCCAGAAGGATAAGAAATTTGATTGGAAGGAAAAACATGAGATAGCTTTTCGGATGTTGAAGGAGAAATTGTGTAGTGCACCTATTTTATCCCTGCCAGAGGGAAATGACGGTTTTGTTGTATACTGCGATGCATCACGTTTGGGTCTTGGTTTCGTGCTTATGCAGAAGGAAAAAGTGATAGCCTATTCATCCAGACAACTGAAAGTGCATGAGAAGAACTGCACAACTCATGATTTAGAGTTGGGAGCTGTTGTGTTCGCTTTGAAAATTTGGAGACATTATTTGTATGGCACAAAGTGTACAATTTACACAGACCATAAGAGCCTCCAACATATCTTTGATCAGAAGGAACTTAACATGCGACAGCGGCGTTAGGTAGAGTTACTCAATGATTACGAGTGTGATATTCGTTATCACCCGGGAAAAGCAAATGTTGTTGCTGACGCGCTCAGTCGGAAGGAGCGGGAGAAGCCTCTGCGTGTGCATGCTTTAGGTTTGACCATACAAACGAATTTGACCGATTGAATTCGTAATGCATAGCGAGAAGCTTTGAAAGATGAGAACCTGAGTAGAGAAGGTTTGGAATATGAACTGATACCAAAGGCGTATGAAGTGATGTACTTCATGAACCGAGTTTGGGTTCCGCTTTGAGGTAACCTACGTGAACTGGTTATGAACAAGGCTCATAAGTCCAGATATTCGATTCACCCAGGTTCTACCAAGATGTATCAAGATATTAAGGAATTATACTGGTGGCCGAATATGAAGAGAGATATTGCGGTGTATGTGAGTAAATGTCTGACATGCTCAAAGGTTAAGGCTGAACATCAGAGGCCGTCTGGGCTTCTGCAGCAACCAGAGATTCCTAAATGGAAGTGGGAGCATCTTGCTATTGACTTTATCACCAAATTACCTCGTACGTCACGTGGACATGACACCATATGGGTAATTGTGGATCGATTAACGAAGTCTGCTCATTTTCTAGCCATTAAGGAAATAGACAAGACAGAAAAGATATCGCACTTGTACCTCAACGAGATTGTAGCCCGACATGGAGTGCCTGTGTCAATTATCTCCGATAGATATGGACGATTTGACTCCAGATTTTGGCGATCTCTTCAGGAGTCGCTGGGTTCTCGTTTGGACATGAGTACTGCGTATCATCCTCAAACGGATGGTCAAAGTGAGAGAACCATTCAGACGTTAGAGGATATGTTGAGAGCGTGCGTGATTGATTTTGGTGGAAGTTGGGATACTCATTTGCCATTGGCAGAGTTTTCTTACAACAATAGTTACCACGCTAGTATCAAAGCCGCTCCGTTTGAAGCCTTTTATGGAAGGAAGTGTCCATCGCCCTTGTGCTGGGCTGAAGTTGGCGAAAGACAACTAACCGGACCTGAGCTTATCCAGGAAACCACCAACAAGGTTGTCCAGATAAAGGAAAGGTTGAAAGCTGCCGCGATCGACAGAAAAGTTATGCAGACAACCGAAGTAAACCGTTGCAGTTTCAAGTCGGAGATCGTGTTCTGCTGAAAGTGTCACCTTGGAAAGGTGTTGTGAGATTTGGGAAAGGGGGAAAGCTAAGCCCACGGTATATAGGTCCTTTCGAAATCGCATCTCGAGTTGGATCAGTCGCGTATAGGCTTAAGCTGCCACATGATTTCAATGAGTTTATGACGTGTTCATGTTTCCAACCTGAGAAAGTGTTTGTCGGATGAGACACTAATTATATCCCCTGATGAGGTTCAACCAGACGATAAATTGAGATTTATCGAGGAACCGGTTGAAGTTCGGGATGAGAAGATTCAGAAGCTTAGAAGGAGTCGAATTAAGTTGGTTAAGGTTCACTGGAATTCCAAGCGTGGACCCGAATTCACATGGGAACGAAAGGACCGGATGCAACGAAAATATCCGCATCTCTTTAAATCTAGTGCGAAAACGAAACCTGTAGTGTAAGAATTTTGGGGCAAAATTCCTTAAACAGGGGGAGACTGTGACACCCGGTTATTTAGGCTGTCCCGTACAAACGTAACACGTGTCATGAATGAATAAAAGGCCGTATTTGATTATTTATGATGTTTATATATGGTATTTGATGTGTTGGAAAATCCAAAGTTTGATAAAAATTACGTTGGCAATATTAAGATAAACGCTTATCGCGTAACGGTTAAAATGCGAAACGAACGTCGGTGACCGCAGGATAATGTTAAAATCCCAAAATAGTCCGTTATGAGTTAATAATATATTTAATCATAATCGTGAGGAAAAATTATTTAAAACGCTAAGAAACTCTATTTTTCGAGTTTAAGCGTGTACTGCCCGTATCTGACAAAATACTGTCAACACAGCCAGTTCAGGGCAACCAATAATTATTATAGTAATAATTTGACAATTTATTTTTATAGAATGATAAAAATAAAGTAAAACACTTTAAATCCTTATTTTGCGAATTTAAGCGCGTACTGCGCAACACAGCGCGCATACTGCCAATTACCGACAACGTAATTGTTCCCAGAAAATAAAATATTGATTAGTAATATTTTGGTGTGTTTATTTTTATAGAGTGTTGAAAATAATTTAAAACGCGTTAAAACGTGATTAAAACATTAGATAAAACACCCGCTATCCAGTTAAATACCAGTAAATAACCTATATATGTGTATATATATGAGATTGTGTGAGAGGGAGGACAAGGTGGCGGCATTAGGGGCTGCCCACCTTTTTGATTTTGCTTCTAAATTGACAAGTGTGGACCTTGGGAAGCTAAGACAATCATTTCTAATACATGCACACTCCATTTAACCCATACATCATCCAACAAAATCCTCATCTCTCTCTCTCTCTTGATTCTCGGCCGAAACAACACACCACACACACAACACTTTCAAAATTTTTGAAGATCTTGAAGATCCATGTTCATACAATTTATTTCAAGTCCATTTGAAGATCTAAAGGAGTTTTTAAAGGTGTTTACAAGAAGGTGCAAGCTCCATACCACCATTTTCATCAAAACCCACTAAGAATCTTGAAGGTATAACATATTATTTTTCAAATCTTGTTCTTGATTCATAGTAATGATGACGGCCATAGAAGTTACTCTTGTTCTTGGATATAAACACTAACTTAAAAACAATAGCAAATGGGCTTTCAATGAAAATGAAAATGGATAAGTGTGTGTATGTATGTAGGGCCGTAGGTATGTATGTATATACATATGAGAGTGAGTTTTGAATTTGAATGTTTTTGATTGATGATGTTCATGAGGATTTGATGCATGCATGTTTAGAAGTTTTCATACGAAAGTTATGTGATTTGAAAAGATGAATGCATTTTAAAAGTGAACTTTTGGGAGCATGTATGTATGTATATATATGTGGCCGTGTATATATATGTATATAGTGGAGGGTTCAAATGAGAATATTTTTTTTGTAAGAAGAAAAAAGAAGAAGTTCTAACCAATAAGAATGATTCACTTTACTTTATTTAATATTTGCATTTAATTTTAATGTAAGGGTATAATTGTAAACTTACATAAATCATTAATTTCTAGTCTTTCTCTTTAATAGTTAATTAAGTTAATTTGTAACTTATTTTCAAAATATATATTTTTTTCAAAAAATAAAATTTAGAGTTTAGGACAAATAGGTGTGTAGGATAAATTACTAGTTGTGTAGAATAAACTACAAGTTGTGTAGGATTAAATTTAAATATGTGTAGGATAACTTTTTATGTTTGTAGGAAAAAAAATTAGTGTAAATAATAATAGTATTTATGAGTAATTAATTACTTAGTGATAGTAATAAATGAGATGCAAGAAGAACTACAAAATATTTTACCATTTTACCCTTTGTTCCTTTTCTTCTCAAATGAACCTCCCCCTATGTATATATGCATGCATGTAAATCTTTGATGTTAACAAATTTAGATATGTAAGCATATATGTATATGTCTTGCATTTATGATAAATGATTGAATGATGATCATGTGTATGATGGTGTTCTTGAATGTTTGAACTGAATTAAATATATTGTTGGAAGTATTTAAGTTCATGTGCATTGATGATGATATGATATACACGCATTAGATGCTTGTACATAGGCATGCATGTGAACATATGGCCATGAAATGGTGATTAAAAGGTGATTTGATAAAGATAATTTTAATCTGGTTATAAACACTAAAAATAATTTTATTTGAAGTGAGAAATAGCATGGAACTTTGGTATAAAGTTTACTAGCTTTGCATGTTGTACTATGTGCTTAAAAGTGTTGTATAATACATGAAATCGCATGATTTATGTGCCTTACAAAAAAACTGCACTAATCTGATTATAACCATCATTTATTCAGTATATAACATGTATTGTGTTAAAATATGAAGTCGTTTCGAGTTCGGATGGTTAGGGTAACGTTTGACGCAAAACTATGCGGTAAAAACGGTAAAAATCGCCTTTTTACGAGGTTTTTATGAAACTGTTTTAGATCAGTAAATAAACTGATATTTTTTATATAATTATAAGTATTTTAACTTATATTAAGATTATTTGGTGTTTGATTGGTCATATGTGACTTCCGACGCCCGAAAACGTTACCGAATCACTAAAATACGCATTTTTCAACATACACTAGAATGGGTTGTTAATGGATGAACCTTATGTGTTTAAATGTGTTATGTGATTTAAATATGTATATATGATAATATGATAAGTGATGACATGATAGCGGAAATTAAGACTATGCATGTACGCTTGTATGTTTAAAACGGTAGAATCAGTGAAATCGCGTTAAAATGTGTAACTTATTTGTCGAGCATGAAAATTGACACATAGGTTAACTTAGTGAGTTACTTCATGTATACGTGCTTTAAAATGATAAAGTGAATAAGTTAATGAGTTTTTGCATGTTATGATATTGTGAATATGTGCACGTTTATGTATATATATTACGACGGCAATCGTAGATATATAGTATTTATAAACGGGAGTGTATCGATAAAACATTAAGGTCACCATAAAATCGTTCAAGTCTCAAAATCTTATAATATATATATATTATATGAACTCATATATATATATTAATATGCCAACATATAAAAAATAATAACTTTTCGAGAAATCTCAAAGTTATTGAAAACTAAGTATTAGAGAAAGTTAGGAATTTTGTAATATATATTGATTGTTAAGTCGTGCCTACGTATGTTAGGACATGTAGAATCGAATTGTGGATCACGCTATTTTAAATGCGCACCCAAAGGTGAGTGTCACTAAACCCTCTCTTTTTACTGTTTTAGTATATGTTTTAGGGGAAGAACACGCCTTAAAAAGGATAAGTATACGTTTTCGTATAAAATATGCCTTTAATTAAACTATAAATTTATTTTCGTGGAAAATATGATTTGGAAATTATATGATATGTTTTTTGATAAAAACATGGTTTTAGATATAAATATGTTTCGGGATGAAACGGATTTTGGAATAATGATATACGCTTTTCAGGGATGAAACGGGGATTTTACGACGTTATGGGATAGAATGACCGTGTGGATTTAAAATGTTTAAATCTAAAGTTGTAACGAATTTGCCCGGTTTCAAGAGAGTATGTATCGCGATTAGGCTTACATTTCGGTGGGGACGTCGGGGATTCCTACAACGTGTTATATTAAATTTTATCAATCTAGTAGGATATATATATTGTTCATAAGGTTGGCACCTTGGGAGACCCATTGCGGGCACTTTGCGCAAACTTAGCCATTTAATCATTAATATTGATTGCGTGGAATTATTGATAGATCTATCGGGTTGACAACCCCGTCGCCACCGGTAGCTCCGTGTCATGTCAAGCGACGAATTTATATTCTGTTATTGTCTAGCGTTGATTATATCCTTAATGTTAATATATAGTTCGTATTGTCTTGCAAACATACGTGTGAAAATTTGATGCAATAAATTTAATATGTAAAACTTGGGAAGATGCTTAGTTCGGAGGTTTCGGGGAAACGCTTGCGACGGCTGACTCATGGATTTTTTTTAGGAAATAAATTAACTTTCGAAAATATTATTTGGATGTTTTGATAATAAACACATAATTAGAAAGTTTTCCTTGTTTTAAATTTGAATATGTGAGCTCACCCTCCTTTGTGTTGACACTTGATTTTAACGTGTTCTTCAGGTACTTGAGCATGGCTTCGGGAATCTTTGGCGTATCTTGTGGTTGTGATGCATGTTTGTTTATTAATAAACTTTGGACACTTTTAAAACTTATTTGGGATGTTATGGTTGTGGTTTATGTTTAAATTTGTAAATAATGTTTTAATTAAGTAATATGTCCAAAATTAACGATGCATCATCCACTAAGATATTTATGGGCACCAACTTCCGTCACCATTACGTTTGTATTTCCGCTGCGACGTTTTTGGGTGTTACAGCCAGGGCTTTTCCCCAATGAGATTGGGAGGCCGGAGAGAGGTGTCAAACTGGTAGGAGAGGCGGTCAGCTGTGATGCCAGTTTTATTAGTGGTCTAACGGCTAAGAGAGTAACGCGAGTTGTTGACATTATGGGACACCTTCCCTTGTTGCGGGATCCTCAAAGCGAACTCCTCTTGCTTAGATCTTGTATGGGGGTTGCAAAGATGCTATTTGGTTTACGAACGTGCCAACCCCTCTTTGTGGATGATGTTGTTTCATGTTTTGATAAAGGTCTTCGGGAGGCAATAGAAAACATTGTCGTATATGGGGGCCCTTTTTTGGTGAACTCCAGTGGCGGATCGCGACCTTGCCGATGTGGCTTGGTGGGTTGGGCCTTCTTTCGGCCCGTTGTGGCTTCCAGGTCTCAATCTTGGGAGTTGAAGACCACATCTTCCGTAACAGTGGGGTTGCTACCACTGACCCGGATTATGCCAGCGCCTTGGATCGCTTGCATGAATCTCTCCCTGATTTTGATCTCGGCGGTTTCTCTAACAAGAACACCGCCCCCAAAAAACCACATAAAACTTTGGCGAATGCGTTTGTTGTCGAATCGCACAAATTTGGGAGAAGATTTCCATTTGTCCCCCCGCAAGAAAGCCGTCATTGAATGTTTATAGAGGCCTCACGCTCATGATTTCTTAACTGTTATTCCTATTGAAGGTCTGGGTCAACTTATGTCAGCGGTGGAGTACTGGTCAATCCTTAAGGACCGTCTGATGATCCCCGTGTTCCCGAATGATGAAACTTGCGCAGTCTACCGTAAAGCATGCCTGGATAAATACGGGGAGCATGTGTTACACTGTAGAGAGCTGCCGGGGTTTAAGTATCTCCATGACTTTGTTCGAGATGCATTAATGGATATTCTCAGACGAGCAGGGATGTCGGCAAAGAAAGAGGCACCGGTTAATTTTCTTACAGACCCGGCAGAAGGGAGGTCCACCCTACGCTCGGCGGACGTGCTAGTTTTTGGTTGGGACGGCAGGAAACATGCTTGTGTCGATCTCACAGGTGTATCCCCCCTACTTGGGTTTCGGGAAAATGGGTTTGTGTCGGGGCAAGAGGTAATGAAAGCATAGTCAAAGAAGGTGGAAAAGCATGCGAAAGCTTGTGAGGATAATCAGCATGCCTTTGTCCCCTGGCGTTTGACACGTTCGGCTCCTTTGCGCCGGAGGCAGTTCGGTTCTAGGCTAGAGTTCAGCGTGTGGTCCACAGCAACTTTACGACCTCTCAGAGGCGAGGCTTTGTTTTTAGTAGATTAGGGTTCTCCATTCAGAAGGGGATGGAGGCGCGGTTTGTTGCCCGTCTACCTGCTATCCTTATGTAATTTGCCTTGTTGATTGGAATGAAACTAAAAGTTAACCTTCTCTAAAAAAAACTTGAAGCATAATAAGTAAAAAATAGAATGGTGCCCACTCATACATGGGTGTGTGTGAGTCAACCCGGTAGCACTATGAGCATCCCCAATAAGGGTTTAACATGTGGCTTTCAACTCCCTCTTTGGTCTTCCTTTTGGATATTGGTGCTTCATCAGCAGCTATCGCATGTATATCATCACAATAATGTGATTTACCTTATTAAGTAGCATAGCACATCATTACTATTTAAAATTGATCAACGTCAGTTGACTTTTTAAAATTGATCATTATAAGAAGTTTGCACATTTTAACAACCAACCTCACAGTTTCACCTGTTGTAGATTTCTGAAGCGGTACTCACAGGCAATAAGATGTGGTCAGTGGTAACATATACCTGAAAACATAGTTCAAAAATGACGTTAGTGAACACACGCAAGAGACTGACCGAAAAAGAAACAGAGCATGATGGTGAACACTAGAGACTAACCCAATCAGAATGTAGGATTGGGCCCAACTCGTGAGCTTCCGGTGAGATTTGCTCAGCTAACAGAGGCAGAATTCATTGTTAACCGAGTGAACAAACAATCTACAAGTATGATGATTACTGTGAAACACGTCTGAATCTTGTATTAATCAACTTTTGGAAAGATTACAGACTCGAGCAGGGCTTCGCCTCTGATCAACAAAACAACATCACAGACTAACATCCCAAGTCACCTATTCATAGGCAAGACAAGACAGTACCTAGAGACTGGGATAGAAGGAATTTTCGCACGAAATTTTCATGCGAAAATACGAAAATTCTAGTATTAAAACAAAACTTTTAACGTTTAACATTTGACACCGCGAAACCCTATCTATACATCAGACTCGTCCTAGACGTAGGCGATAGACATATGTGCACCACTTGTGAGTATAGGATCGGACCCAACTCGTGAGCTTCCGGTGAGATTTTCTCATCTAACAGAGGCGGAATTCATTGTTAACCAAGTGAACAAACAATCTACAAGTATGATGATTACTGTGAAACACGTCTGAATCATGTATTAATCAACTTTTGGAAAGATTACAGACTCGAGCAGGGCTTCGCCTCTGATCAACAAAACAACATCATAGACTAACATCCCAAGTCACCTATTTATAGGCAAGACAAGACAGCACCTAGAGACTGGGATAGAAGGAATTTTCGCACGAAATTTTCGTGCGAAAATACTCTAGAATTTTCGTTCGAAAATTATAGTATTAAACAAAAGTTTTAACGTTTAACATTTGACACTGCGAAACCCTATCTATGCATCAGACTCGTCCTAGACGTAGGCGATAGACATATGTGCACCATTTGTGAGTATAGGATCGGACCCAACTCGTGAGCTTCCGGTGAGATTTTCTCATCTAACAGAGGCGGAATTCATTGTTAACCGAGTGAACAAACAATCTACAAGTATGATGATTACTGTTAAACACGTCTGAATCTTGTATTAATCAACTTTTGGAAAGATTATAGACTCGAGTAGGGCTTCGCCTCTTATCAACAAAACAGCATCACAAACTAACATCCCAAATCACCTATTTATAGGCAAGACAAGACAACACCTAGAGACTGGGACAAAAGGAATTTTCGCACGAAATTTTCGTGCGAAAATCCTCTAGAATTTTCGTGCGAAAATTCTAGTATTAAAACAAAACTTTTAACGTTTAACATTTGACATTGCGAAACCCTATCTATACATCAGACTCGTCCTAGACGTAGGAAATAGACATATGTGAACCAACAGACTCCCCTTGGATGTTGCCGCAATCTTGGACAGTCTTCAAAACTTTTCTGCAAAAATTCTTCAAAGAAATTTGACTTGATTAACCAGAAAAGCGTTTAGGAGGCTTTCGACGCTCATCAGAACCAATAGGAGTTTGATCTGTTGGAGGAGGTCGATTGTATGTGTTGCCGAACTTGAATCTTTCACGAGTAGCCAGCTTTCGCCTTTCTTCAATCCTTGCCTCCTTTTTATCTTCCTTTTTCTTCTCCTTTGCTTCAAGCTCTCTCCAAGATGTGTTCTACATTTTACCTAAATGAATATCATGTGCATAACACACGTTAACAATCTTTTGGAACTGCAGAGCTTGAGCTTCATCCTTATCTTCATAACTGATCTTATAAAGAATAGACGTTCCATATCCTCTTCGAACAGTTAACCAACCACATAGGATCCAACACACGAATCCCTCTCCACAACCCATAGATGCGCTTGTGAGCAATGACAGACTCTGATAAATCTTCAGTAATCTTCCAAGAGTCTTCATCGGGTTCAACAGAAATAACAGCTTCCCATGTACTAGAATCATAATGCCACCATTTGAAAATCTTGTAGAAGTCTTGTTCCATTTTCTTGAGAGGCATATTCTTCATCGCACGTGGTCGCTTGACAATCAACGTGACATCATTCTCTTTAATAACTGGATCAATCTTTGTGCCTTTTCTTGGATAATGTGGCTTCCATAGTGGAAAATCATGCATTGCTTCGTACTTTATCACTTTCCACAATTCCAAATCATGTAACTTGATCTTGAAGTTGAATTATTTGCATTGTGTCAGCTCCTTCCCATCCCAATGTGGCAATGTCTTTATAGTTTATATCTTTTAAATGCTTGAAGTACAGAACACCAAATTCCCTCTTGATAGCATACACATCCAATTCTTCGATCCATCCCTAGCTAATAATATCTCCTAGCGAAGCATCAGGATCTCTGGTAAAGAAAGCCAAGGGACTTAAATACCTTCGCTCTACAAGCATTTCTTTAAACCATCTTTTCTTCATTTTTCAATAATTTCTTCTTTTGGCATTTGCTGAGGCACTGTTCCTGACCTAACAGCCTCTTCAACTTTATTCTTTAATAACTCCTCATTCTCAGATGCAAACATTTCAGCAAAGGTTGAGAAAACTTTTGTACCCTCTCCGGCATACGTAGCTTCATTGTCATCAGAACCATCTGAATCCTAATCTTCAATAACTACATCTGGAACAGGCACATATTCATTGGGCTCGACACTAGTGTTGTTTAGATCATCTTCAAAATCGAACACAAAAGAATCTTCATTTAGGCCATATAATTCTGCTAGCTCGGCCTTGGAGAAATTATGCACATATTCCCCTTCTTCTACATCATGCTCAAGATAGAATATTCTTGGTTTAGGAAAAACAGGAACAGACGATGATGAAGTCGCTGTGAGAATTCCTGCTTGCCCTGAGCCTTGAACCAAAACACTTGACTCCCCCTGAAATATATCTGCAGAATGTTGGTTAGCAGAGTCGATCAAGTACAAAGAAACGTCTAGATTTTCATTAAAAACACCACCAGATACATGAACCCCTGATCCATCAACACCTTTAACATCCTTTCTATCACTATCACCACTATCAACCTCTATACCCTCGAAATAAGACTCAATTTCGTCTTCAGCTTCTTGATCCATTTAAAGCTTCTTTTTTCGCTTTTTCTCCATAAGCTTGCAATGTTTCTCTGGAAGCCTTGAATAATCTATCTCTACATCTTGAGGCAACCCAATCATAACAAATCTTGGAGGAGGAGGCTTGTAAATGACCATGTCAGAACATACTGGCACGGATTCAGCTTCCTGCACAGATTGAACTATCACAGGTTTTTCTGTCATTACAACCTTAGGCTCTGGTTCTTTTTTCAACAAATAATCCCTCTATCTTCTTTTTCCCTTTGCCTTCAGCGTCAAAAATTGCCTTAGAAGCTTGTTCTTTCTCGCAACTCTTTGTCTAGCTTCCTCTCTTTCAATCTGTTCAATCTCATCGGCTAGGGAAATCCCAAGAGTTCTAATCAGAATTTTCTTCATTAGCTTGATTTGCCTGTTGTTCGACATTCATTCAGCCTCATATTCATCCATCTTCTTGATCATTCTTTCATTTTCTGACTCGTAACTCTTCAGAGTTGCCTTCAAAACTTCTCTCTCATTCTCCAACACTTTGATTCTTTCCTCGTATGCAGTAACTTTCTGAGATGCTTACATAAACTTTTCATTATCATCAGTAATGATCCTCAGAATCTCCCTGAAGCTATCTCTGTCTAACGTAAGCACCTTGATTCTTTCTTCAGCTCTCTTAATCTCTGCTTGCAATTCATCAAGCCTACCCTCGTAAACTTTATCAACTGAAAAAGTTTCACCTCCAGGCATTTCTCCAAAGTCTAAATTGAAATCATCAAACCCTGTATCAAATCTTTCTTGTGTAGGGTGAGAGGTCGATTGATGTTTAGGCTAAGAGGTAGTGGGAGGAGTGAGTATAGGAGGACGTGGAGGAGATGGCATCGGAATATCTGCAGTAGAGTGTTGAGGAGGAGGAGATTGCGGCTTTTGAGGTGTTGCACGACGAGGCGATGGCTGAGGAGAAGGAGGAGGAACAGAAGCTTCAGTAGAAGTTGGAATAACAGGAGGATCTGCAGCTTTAGTTCTCAGCTTAATTCTTAACTTTCCTGTCGCAGACTCTGGTTTCTTAGATACAACCCTTTTCACACGTCTGGCCGCTGACTTCTTGATGGGCTTAACTACTGTAACATCTTCCTCAGATCCAGATGGCTCATAAGTTGTATCATCTTCTCTAGTAGCCTTTCTCTTCTTTTCTTCAGCGATTCTTTTCTCTCGTTCTAATATTTTGAGCTCCTTCTTTTCTCTATCTTTTCTTTCTCCCTTTCTCCTATCCTCAGAATCGGTACTGGATGAAGGTCCTTCATCATCACCACCACCAGCTTCAGAACCACCAACAACCATTCTTTCAATCTCAGCTGTGGTATCTTTAACAGATGCTTCAACCTGGGTTGTTTCTTCAACTAGCACCTCTTCAGTATTAGGTTCATCAATCAAACCTGTAGCAACACTAGGCTGCTTCTTTTGACGTTCAGGAGCTGAAGAAGAAGATTCTGACGCTTTCTTCTTTTTGGAGGTAGTAGAGGTAGATCCAGCTTTCTGTCAACCATACTGTCCTTTACTTCTCTCACCCTCTTTCACAAACCATGTACTTCTTTTCTCAATGAAATCTTCCATCCTTTGTACTTCTTCACTCTCATCTCCACTTCCCTCGTTTCTCCACTTTCCTTCTAGAGGGGCAACATATTTTTCCTTTACAAACGTACCGAAGACTGGCTTGAAAGCCGGTGCCTTTCCTCCCTTTCAATAATTGCTGATTTGTGAAGATCTAACGCTGACATGTGTTCTAACTCCTGAAGATCATCTTTCTTCTTTTCCAAATTAGGGTGTAAATGATCGAGAATCATCTGAATAAATCTGGTATACTGCAAAAATCGACCCTTTCCCAAATTTAATACCATCTGCTCAAAATCAACTTGCAGAAGTTGTACGACTTGTTCAGAATGAGTGCCACCATCATACACATATGATAATCAACCAAGTCGTCCCATCCTCCTTTTCTGTGACTCAAAGAGCGAGTAACACAGTGAGCCAAAAATCTATAGGTAGACCCAGTCTGTTGATCTTGTACGGTGCTGAATATACATAGCCGTTGTACCCCATACGATAAAAACATCCTTTGACCATCTTTGATGTACACCCTGTAGGATCTCTACTATTGTCTTTCAATTGTAAAACTTGTCTTATAAGATCTTCTGTAATTGTAACTTCAACATCATTCTTTCCAATTAGAACCGCTGATGTGATAGCCCTTGGTTCTGTTTGTAACTCTGCTGCACCCCAGAAGCGATCGACGTGTGAAACATACACATCATGCTTATGTGTGAGAGCATAAAATATGAGTAGCCGTTCCATAAATTTGAAGTACTGAGAAAATGAAGCAATTTTCGGCACCTTTCGTCTATAAGACAACACGAATTGTGCATGGGATGAAATTCATGTGAAAGTTCCTGTGAAACAGAGAGACGCGAAAAGTTAGACAAAAATTTCTCAAACATAGAAACAAATAGATTTTTCGTGTGAAAATTTCTTCAATATCTAAAGAAAATTTTCATGCGAAAAGTTTATCACAGAACAAAACATTTCACTATCACAAATTTTCGTGTGAGAATCTTCGTCATCTCCAGCATGTTTTCATACTTGAACCGATGTCTTTTTCAAGAAATTGAACCGGTAAACCTAGGTTAAAGAAGCCGATTTCATCATTGGTGTGTTCAATTTTAAGTTTTACCGGCTAGATTATCCTAGAACTACATGTTTATTCCGTTTCGGTCCAAAAACTTAAAATTATGGTTCGTTTTCGATGGTATACGTTCACCATTATGAGAGGTGTGCTAATCAACCTCCCTAGTGTGATAAACGTGAAAGAATGTGAGATGAACGTTTCTCAAGAATCTCCCAGAGAGAACTTGTTGTTGACAAAGAGTAGATTTTGAAAATTTTCGCATGAAAAGCTATATATAGCTGAAAATTTTCGTGCGGAAATTTTGAAGTTGAAATTGTCGTGCGAAAATTTTGAAGTTTGTATTTTCATGCGAAAATTTTCTATCTTCATCAGTTCTCTATCTTTAAGATGTGATTTCAGTTTTAAACATCCACTAAGTTGACTAAGTCCAAATTAATGACCTTAGTTAACTAATTTGGTTTCCAAGTCCAAGTTAATGACCTTGGTTGACCGTGTTTTGACCAAAACTAACATGTTTGTTGATTTTAAGATTCAAATTAATGGTCTTTTGAACTTTTATCTCAGACATTGTTTCCAGATTAGCTCCCAACCCATGGTTTCTTAGCTTTCATTTAGCATTCTGTCACTTTCGACTTTGAAGATCTGTTTTCCATCATCGGCGGTCAAAAACTAAATAAGAATAGAAAATCTTTTTGAATTTTTGAATATCTCTTATACTAAGATACTTAGAGTAATATGTACAAACGTATTTACAGACATATTTTTGCGAGTTTGTGTTAGAGGATCATATCAGTTTATTGAGACACATTACCACTACAGTTGCTCTAGATAAAACTTTGAGTTCTTAAACAGATTTTCTTTAGATTGTCAGTATACTGATCCACTTAAACCTCTACACGTTTCTCAAGTGCTTCAAGATACGTTAGGTAATTTTTAGCAACATGGCCTAATTTGTGTTTCCCACCTCAGAATGTACTCCCGCATCGAGATTCCCTAGATTTCGTCTCACAGGTGAATATATCTAATTGATATCTGTAAAGGGGTGAAATGCGAAACCTTGAGGGCTCAGGTTAGTAGTTCCGTACAGAGAAAAAGATGAAGGTGTTGGTGCATATGTCTGTTGCCTACGTCATTGTATATCGAGTCTGAGTGATTAGAGCTTAATCTGTTAGAAACGAGGCGTATTTATGTATGTAAAGGATCAAGTTCGCCCGGAACTCAATATGTGAACAAGTTCGGCCAAACTTGTTCAAGACAAGTTCGCCCGAACTTGTTGACATCCCAAGCGAACTTGAACTGTCGGATCCTGAACTTGAACGTTTATGAACATTGATCAATAAACAAACAGTTAAATGAGTAATTCTTGTTATTTGATTAACACGTCATTAGTTTCCGCCTAATTGGACGTTAGATACAAGTCTAGGTTCCTATGCTAATCGAGGACGGTCCTATCAGAAGGCTCGACTTTAGGTGGTGTTCCTCTTGGGAAACTTTTAATTTTTGTACTGCAGAATGTCGTATCTTTTTATGACATTTTTCTTCATTTTTATGCAGCTTTAGGGTGAATAATGGCGAAAGTATTATACAAGTTCTAGGCCATTGCTGACGCAAAATCAGAAGAACTCATTTAATACCCCAGATATCAACTAAATATAAAGACCTAGTATCTCAGAATCTGGCATTCTCTCAAACGGATTTCAGAGTACCAAGTCCATATATCGGAGAGATGTTAAGCCACAGATTTACCAGTTTATCTTTTTAGGTTTATATCCCGAGAGCAGTTTACAGAACGTGCGAAGCCTACTGGCACATCCTTAGAAAGACCTGTTTAGATACTTTTTAGACGTTGCATTTCTTTAGCGTACTGTAATAGTCCACTGATGTACTATAATCTCCTCTTATACACAAAACTCTTTTTGTTTTTTATTTTTTTAATCTTTTCAAGATTTTTTCAATTTTTTTGTATTTTTCAAAAATTTCAATGTTTTTGTATCTTCCACAACTTTTTCTCCCCCTAAAATCAAAAACATATTTTTAGATTTTTGTTTTCAATAAAGTATGAAAAATATTAACAGAAAAAACATGTGACATGCCGATGAGGATCACATCACGACATCGTCCTCCTCAAATTCAACCTCATAAACATCCCCTGATGTCAGATTCTTTAAACCATTTAATTTTGAAAGATTTCGAAATCTTGCTCTGTCAAAAGCTTTGGTATAAAAATCTGCTTTTTGGTCATCAATGTGGATTTTCTGAATTCGTACCAACCTTTTCTCGTGACAGTCACGGATAAAGTGGTATCGAATCTCAATGTGTTTAGTGCGTGAGTGTTGACAAGGATTGACTGTGATATCAATAGCCGCGTTGTTATCTACGTATATGGGCGTATCAAGAAATTGCAGTCCGAAGTCTCTCATCTGTTATTGCATCCACAATATTTGGGAACAACAATTGGATGCTGAAATGTATTCATCTTCACAAGTAGATAGAGCGACTACGGTCTGTTTCGTGCATTGCCACGTTACCAAACGAGTTCCAAAGAACTGGCAGCAAACCGTTGTAGATTTAGCATTCAGCTTGCAGCAACCAAAATCAGAGTCGGAGTAACCCGCGAGATTGAAGTCGTCATGTCGTGGATACCACAAGCCGGTGCTTGGGCATCCTTTCAGGTAGCTGGTGTGCGTTAAGCGTGTTATATTTTTATTAATATTTTTTAGTTCTTTTTACGCATTAGTCAAGTTTTAAATTTATAAAACACGATATTGTACTAACAGTAAACACACACTTGGGCAAGTGCACCCATCGTGAGCGTAGTATAGCGTTGGTAAGATACCGAGATCGTCCAAGGACACAAGAGCTTTTAGTACCGGTTTATTGTCAACGTCAAATCAATGTAATTTCTTTTGATAAAAGTTTTAAAACATAAAATTTAAAACTAAAAATAAGAAGATAAATAAAATGAAATACAAATAGACAAGATAGAATCACTTGGATCCAACTTCTCTTTTATGTATCCTTTGATAATTTTTTCACTTTCGGACTTTTTAAGATATTATCTTAGTTATAGTAGTAGGCCTCTCTTTTGAAGGTGACGTTACCCTCAACCCAGTGGTTTGAGTTAGCAGGGATACAATCCCAAAGGGTCGGAATATTGGAAGATAATTAAGTAAGTTATTAATACGAAAAGTGGTAGGCCCCTCTTTTGAAGGTGACGTTACCCTCGGCTAAGTGGTTTGAGTCAGCAGGGATACAATCCCAAGTAGCCGGTTTAAAATATTAATAATAGTTTACATATGAGGGGTTAAAACTATTCGCGCCCCCGCCATCCAATACCTATAGAGCATTGGAGAAGACCCTAATAAGCTTGAACCAAGTCCTCGCAGGATCTATACACTGAACGAGACAAGAACTTTACCAAACCACCCTTCTAACCCCCTTCCAAGTAGTTATCGCGCTTTATATAGACCGTAAAGACACGAGTGAGCAAATCAATGACATCATGAAGAAATGGTTGGGAAAATTCACTTTCAACATAAAAAACTAGTTATTAAAGTCATTAATACAGACCCAATTAAAAAGTGCCGAAAGATTAAAAACTAAAAGTAATACATAAAAGATTAGTCTTCACTAAGTGATGTAAGGAATTTAGCCAAGCATGACATTTGTTTGACAAGAACCCTTACAATCTATCTTGGATCCCGAGACTACTACACACTCTAAAGATGATTGATGGATGATGGTGGTGGGTGTTGGTGTTGTAGTGGTGGTGGAGTGGTGGCAAAGTGAGGGAGAAGTGGTTTGCCAAGGGATGCCTTTGAAGGGAGCCAAGCACCCCTATTTATAGTCAGAACAGAGGCCCGGCCACGGCCCCGTGTCCAGTGGGCACGGCCCGTGGCCATAAACCTTTTCTTTTCTTCATTAATTGCATCTGACAGCAGAGGGCCCCACACGACCCCGTGGCCTCTGGGCACGGCCCGTGGTAAACTGTTCGCTGTACTATCTGGGTTATGCAAATCTTATTGTTGACCACGCCCCATGTTGGTCTGGGCACGGCCCCGTGATGCGCGTAGAAGCTTCTGTAGGCTTTGTCATGTAGTGTAATGTCTGACCACGCCCCGTGTTGGATAGACACGGCCCGTGGTCGTCTTCTGCAACTTTGTTTTTGTTCTTGGGATGTTGCTGAGGGGTCGGGCATGGTTCGTTATTCCTTCTTTTCGTATTTATGTTGGTTTTGGCTGCTTATTTGCTTCTTTCGTTCTTTTATCCTGAAAATACAAAAGGAACAAAGAAACGTGCTTTTTCCAACATTAGTACTAAAAAGGGTTAGTTTTATGCATCAATTGATGTAATTTATATGTTGCATTTTGCACACATCAAATATCCCCACACTTGAATCTTTGCTTGTCCTCAAGCAAAACTCTTTAAATGTGGCTTACACACCCAAATAGAATAGGTAGAGAAGAAGTTTTTTGGTTTGTCTTTGATTGTCAGGAATCCAAGATCTTTATTTAAATTTTGTTTTTTATTTATTTACAATCCTATTCGTCATGATTTATTTAGAACAGTTTAAAGAATATTATTTGTTTTGGGTATAACATGCCTTCTTAAAATTCTATTTATATACAAGTTCACATACCTCTCAAAAGATCACTCAACACTCGGCCGAAAATGTATTTTTTGTGACATCGCTCGATTCCGGTTTGGAACTTACTTCTGCCATATGCTTGCCAAGTGATCAAACCTTCTCCTTTTTAACTATAAACCTTTACGAGTATCAAGAGGACTTTTGAAAGGGTTAGGCTTGGGCTAAGGGTAGGTGATTTTTGGGTTAGCGGTTAGTAAAGTGGCGAAAAGCGTAAAAAAACGTCGGTTATCATAAAAATTGTTTATTTCTTTAAACCAATAATTTTCAAACAAGATTTTTGAAAGAACTTGTTTGGTTACAGAGATATGTTTTTTATTTAACCGTAGCTTTTACAAAAATAAATGGGTTTGAAATGAAAGGAGGTTTTTGTGGGTAATGGATATTTTGTTTTGCGGGTTTGAAAAGAAAAAGGTTTAGGCTCAAAAGGGGTTAACTAGGGGGATTTTGGTAATGGGTAAAAATAAAAGAAAATAATGGTTTGAATAAAAACGGGTTAGTCCTAGTGCCTCTATCATTTACTTACTTGGGTTTATGTTGGTAAGGATTTGGAATGTATCTTCTTTGCAAGTTCTAGAGTCGTAAGAACCAAGCGGCTATTCACACAAGAAACGAAGATGAGCATTTAGTTTAAAGATGAATGTATGCTCGAAGAAGGCTCAAAGCTCACTTATTGTGGGAATGGGTTTGTAACGTGATCAAGTATATATAATCAAATTTTAAAAAGATTTGTCATGCCCTTTTTATATAATTTTTCTTATTTGGTTCTTTTTATCACGACGCTATCGGTTGTAAATTTATAAAAACATATTCTTTTTAGAACTTGTTATTCCCAAGTTAAACCAAGACAAGTAAGAAAATGAAAAACTTTGAAAAAGATTTGGGGTGATTAGTGGTTCCAATAGAGTTTAGTGTAAGGCTTGTTATAAGGACTTGCTAGATTCAAAGTGTTAGCCCCCCCCCCCCCCACACTTAAAGTACACATTGTCCTCAATGTGTCCAAAAATAAATTTTTCGGTTGATTCGAATGAAAAGAGTGTGTTTAAAAACAAATTTTTTTGTTACTGGGCGTCTGGACACGGGCCCGTGTTGTCCGGGCATGGCCCCATGTTCAGAGTGCCAGTATCGAAACTTACAGAAGGCTATCCACGGGGCGTGCTTAATGAACATGACCCGTGGTCAGAGTCTGGAAATCAAACATCAGCTTTAGGGTATGGGCATGGGCCGTTTTTAGTGAACACCGCCCCGTGGTGGCAGTCTGCAATTTCTGAATCTCAGGTTTCTGGTTTTTGCGTCTAACGTCCGGTCTCGTGTAGCACTAATTTTCAGTGCACATGGACCCCATATACCTGTTTTACCAATATCACACCACAGAAAGCATGCTACAATACCAAGTCCTAAATTAGAAGTGTTTATCATCCATCATCACAAACAAATAAAATAAAATGCGGAAAAGAAAAAGTTGTTCGGAAAAGTGAATTTTTCAAACGACGGCACGCAGGCCGGTCAAATTGTTCAGAGGGGTAGAGAGATTAACCTGAAACTGCATTCGTCACCCATCATCACTACTCAGTCCATGTCCTCATCCTCGTCGTCCTCTTCACCATGATACGCCATGTGCTCCTTGATATATGTGATGTCTCCTTGCATAGAATTGATGGAACACTCCACCATTCCTACCCGGGTGTTGACGTTGCTAGCCACGCTATATGTATTGCGGTGCATAAGAGGTTTTCCTGCAAAAGGTCAGTTAAACTTTGAAAATTAGGAAACCCGCCTCCTTGAGAGGAGGAACCCGCCTCGTAGCCATGGTATTGAGGAGGAGGAGGACGGTTGGGGTCGTCGGCGAGGGCTAGGACTTCTTCTCGGGCCCATGTATTTCCTTCAGCATTCCGGAATCAGATAGTCCCGTCACCCATGTCTTGGATGAACCCCACGGATCGGCATAGGTTGACATCAACCTTCTTGGACTTTTTACCTTGAATTAGTGACTTTGGAACACGCTGGACATAGTTTTTGAACAACTTGTAGATCCATCCCCCAAAGAAGATTGGTGTGGGTGGATTAGCCAATTGGTTTAGGTGCATGTTCTTGAGGATCATGTAGGTGACATCGAGTGGTCTACGGGTGTGGATGCAGTGGAGACATGTGAGGTCACGAAGGCTTACCACTCCCGTGCTATCTCGCCGTTGATTCAGTGAGTTGTTTAAAACCCGGTGGATGTATCGGTAGAGCGGGTCTCGCAACTGAGAGCTTTTGGTGATGCTTGGGTTGTATGCTCTGTCTCCAATTTCGGACCATGTTGTTTGCCTCATATTAACCGGGATTTCATGGAGACCACCCATGACATGCTCATCAGCTAATTCATCCTCGGTGTATAACCCGATGTTGACACCAAACTGGGCCATGGAGATGGAGAAAAGTTGCCCGGCACATCTGAACTGAACAGCATCGGAATCAAATGGGTCTGCCTTGGGCGTCGAACTTGAAGGTGCTATAGAACTCCATGTTAAACTCGTAGATGGAGTGGAGCTTCTTGTCAAGAGCGGCTCGAAGTGGGCATGTGACCAGCATATCATATCGACCTCTCTGTCCCACGGCGTCTAGGGTTTCGTATCATGTCTGTCTTGGTCCCTCTTCCGGCCTCGTTTGAAGGACTTCAAAGCGATTTTGGTACTTCCACTCTAATGTCTTGAACTTCAGAAACTTTGGTCATTCTGTATGAGAGAACCAATGTATAACTAGTCTGTTACGAATTAAATGTACGGGGAAAAACTAAAAACAAGGAGTTGAACATTGCCCGTGGTGACTGAACACGGCCCGTGTTCATTTCCTTTACCTGGCCACGCCTAGTGGTGGCTGACCACGGCCCCGTGGTCAGGCTACTGTTACCCAAAACTTCATTTTTCGACTCGGTTTCGAAAAGTTGAAGTTTTGTTGAGTAGGTGTGGTTTTCCCTGAAAATGAAACCCTAAGTCCCGTTTTTCCAAAAACAACCCGTTTACCCTATCAATTTTAACTTTTTTGGTTTAAAATAAGGGTTTGTGACTTATACTTGGAATCAGGTGTTTTGGTAATCAATTGTGGTTGATTTACTCTTTTCAACATGAATGTATACTTCTAATACTAGATCTATACAGAAATTTGAGGGTTAACTAGGTTCTAGTTCAAGAACCCTAGATTTTTCCCCAATTTTCTTGATATTAATCTACATGCAAATCGCTAAACTATCTAGAAAAAAATGTAAGAATCATACCTTGCGGATATTAAACAAAGAGAAAACGTGAAATGGAAGAGAAAATCACCGTGAACCAGAGAGTTCTCGGGAAAATGGGCCGTGGTGTAATGAAGAACAGTTAAGAAGGAGTGTTTATATCTGTCTGTATGCCAAACACGGCCCCGTGGTCAGGCTATTTCAGATTTTATAAAAAAATTTTAGGAAAATTCGTGTGATTAGCGACTGTTTTTCCAAGAAAGGGTTCCCAAGTTATCTTACCTTTTTCGAAGTTCTCCCGATGTTTATTACCTACGAGTCATAACGTTAATTTACATACATACATATATATATTCCTTTGTTTCATCATACCTTGCTTGTTTGAAGAGAAATTTCTTCATCCTCATCCTCAATGAATCCTTGGCAGAGTTTAAGCCTTTGTCCGTTAACCTTGAACGGAACGCCATTTCGAGATTTAATCTCAATTGCACCGTGTGGGAAAATGTGGGTGATGGAAAAAGGTCCCGACCACCTAGACTTTAATTTTCCGGGAAATAATCGAAGTCGTGAATTAAACAGTAGCACTTGATCTCCCTCTTGAAATTCATAAGGTTTAATATGTTTGTCATGTAAATTCTTTGTGCGTTCCTTATAAATTTCAGAGTTAGAATAAGCTTGAGTTCTCAATTCGTCTAATTCGTTTAATTGATAAAATCGATTTTTACCGGCGGTTTCATTGTCTAAGTTTACGTTTTTCAATGCCCAGTAGGCTCGATGTGCTATCTCTACTGGCAAATGGCAACTTTTTCCATAGACTAACTTATATGGGGTGGTTCCTATTGTTGTTTTGAAAGCGATTCGAAAAACCCATAAAGCATCGTCTAATTTTTCGGCCCATTCTTTTCTACTTATCCCTACGGTTTCTTCGAGTATTCGTTTTAAACCTCTATTGGTTACTTCGGCATGTCCGTTTGTTTGAGGATGATAAGCGGTAGAAATTCGGTGATGGACCCCATATCGTGTTAAAAAAATTTCGAGTTGATGATTACAAAAATGGGTGCCTCTATCACTTATTAAAGATTTTGGAATGCCAAAACGAGCGAATAATCTTTTCAGGAATCTTACCACAACCCTTCCATCATTTGTAGGAAGAGCTTCAGCCTCACCCATTTTGACAAGTAATCCACAGCCACAAGTATATTATTGTTTCCTTTTGATGGTGAGAAAGGACCCATGAAGTCTAAACCCCATACATCAAAAAATTCACAAACAAGAATACCATTTTGTGGCATTTCGTTTTTGGAAGAAATATTACCTGCTCGTTGGCATGCATCACATGTCTTGATAAGATTTTGTGCGTCTTTGTAAATGGTTGGCTAATAGAATCCTGAATCAAATACCTTTCGAGTGGTATGGCTCCGTGATGTCCTCCGTACGGTCCTTTATGACAATGGCGGAGAAATTTTTTTGCTTCATTGACATGTACGCATCTTCGGATGAGTTGATCAGCACAAATTTTGAAAAGATATGGATATTCCCAAAAGTAGTGTTTTACATCGGTAAATAATTTTTTTCTTTGATGATGTGACCATCCTTTTATGACTATCCTGCTAGCCAAGTAGTTGGCGTAGTCGGCATACCATGGTTCTTCCCGATATTCCACCATTTCTAAAGATTTCGTCGGGAATTTTTCGTTGATAAGCTCATCCCTAGTTGCTTCCAAAGCTGGATCTTCCAAGCGAGATAGGTGATCTGCGGTGGTGTTCTCAGCTCCTCTTTTGTCTTTTATTTGATGTCAAATTCTTGGCGGAGTAGGATCTACCTGATTAAAAGTGGTTTGGCATCCTGTTTTTTAGACAGATAACGAATGGTTGCATGGTCTGTATAAACTGTTGTTTTAGAAAGGACAAGATAGGAATGAAATTTATCAAAAGCAAATACTACAGCTAGTAATTGTTTTTCAGTTGTGGTATAATTTTCTTGTGCATCATTGAGAGTTTTACTAGCGTAGTATATTGGATGAAAATGCTTATCTTTGCGTTGTCCCAAAACTGCTCCAACTGCAAAGTCGCTTGCATCACACATGATTTCAAAGGGTAATTTCCAATCGGGCGCTATCATGATTGGTGCCTTGACTAGCATTTCTTTTAGTGTTAAAAATGCATGGTTGTTTTCAATCCTTGTTAAAGATAAATGGTGCATCTTTTTCAAGTAGTTTAGTTAGAGATCTTGAGATTTTTGAAAAGTCTTTGATAAATCGTCTATAAAATCCGGCATGCCCTAAGAAACTTCTTATGGCTCTAACGGAGGATGAGGATGGTAATCGAGAGATAGTGTCAATCTTTGCTCGATCAACCTTCATTCCTTCGCTTGAGATTTTGTGACCGAGTACTATTCCCTCCGTAACCATGAAATGGCATTTTTTCCCAGTTAAGGGCGAGGTTGGTTTCCTCACATCAGGATAGAATTCGTTCAAGGTTATCGAGGCATTGGTCATATGAATTTCCAAAGATAGAAAAGTCATCCATGAAAACTTCCATGGTTTTTCTATCATATCATGGAAGATGGCCACCATGCAACGTTGGAATGTTGTGAGGGCAATACATAGACCAAAAGGCATGCGTCGATAAGCGAAAGTTCTATAGGGCATGTGAAGGTTGTTTTTTCTTGGTCTTCAGGGGCTATCGGTATTTGAAAATAACCTGAAAAACCATCTAAAAAATAATAAAATTTGTGACCGGATAGTCTTTCCAACATTTGATCAATAAAAGGTAAAGGGAAGTGATCTTTCCTTGTGGCCTCATTTAATCTACGGTAGTCTATACAAACTCTCCATCCGGTGACGGTCCTTGTTGGTATTAATTCGTTTTTTTTTTCATTGGTTATTACCGTCATACCTCCTTTTTTGGGAACTACTTGAACGAGACTCACCCATGGGCTATCAGAAATTGGGTAGATAAGTCTGGCATCAAGTAGTTTGATGACTTTGTTTTTAACCGCTTCTTGAACATTTGGATTGGCTCTACGTTGTGGTTGTATTATCGGTTTGTAGTAATCTTCCATTAAAATTTTGTGCGTGCACATGGAAGGGTTTATTCCTTTTATATCTACAAGCTTCCATGCAATCGCGTTTTTATGTTTTCTTAAAAGTAAAATTAGTTTTTCTTTTTCTAAACTAGTTAATTTTGATGAAATAATTACTTGTAACTTACCATGCTTGTCTAGAAAAGCGTATTCCAAACCTTTTGGGAGCTCCTTGAGCTCGAGTGGTGGGTCTTTAGGAGGCTCCTTATTTGGTTGCTCTTGGTTGAGGACCATGGCGTCTTCTTCTTAGGCAAGTTGGTCGAGCTCTTCTTCCGTATCGGGTGGCTCATCTTCATCTTCAATTAAGGGGTCGTCGTTGCCGAATGGGTATTTCATGGATTGGTCAAGATTGACATACCTTTTGTCGGCCCCTAATTGAATTGGTAAGTTGTTTTGCTTCCGGTTGATCAATGCTTGATGGGTTTTTATAAAAGGTCGTCCTAATATAAGCGGGGCATTATCGAGAATGATAAAGTCGGTGGGGAGTACCACTTGGTTTGTTTGAATTAACACATCCTCAGCTACCCCCGTTGATTTTATCATCTTTCGATTAGATAGAAAAATGGGGATTTGAAGTGGAGAAAAATCACTAATGATTATTTTTTCAAAAATATAGTTAGGCATTATATTAACACAAAGATCTTTGTCGATGGTGATAATGCTAATAAAGCTATTTTGAAAGAAACATGGAACCGGTGCTATGTTAGTTTCAAATTGTTCATCTTTTATTAGCGTAGTTTGATCATTTGTTAATTTGATGCTAACTATTTCGTCAACTTTAACATTGGTGTTTAACTCTTTTAAAAA
Organism: Scalesia atractyloides; assembly: GCA_947069175.1. Lineage (NCBI taxonomy): Eukaryota > Viridiplantae > Streptophyta > Magnoliopsida > Asterales > Asteraceae > Scalesia > Scalesia atractyloides. Next base: position 73,505,249 of record CAMTDV010000014.1, read on the forward strand.
CTTAACATGAGTGGGTACCAAATAATGGTTTTCGAGAGAAGGTGGTAAAATGTTAATTTTTTGAAAATTTGACTCTTTTTCGAAATTTTTGTTTGTTAACTTACCTTCTTCTTTCGTTAACTCATGCGTAGGTTTTTCACTTATTTGTTCTTCCATTTTTACTTCTTTGATTATTACTTCCTTGGTACAAACAGCCTCTTCCCTTGCGCGGGATTCTTTTAGTAACTGCTCAAGAGTTTTGAGATGTTCTATTATTCTTTCGGCTTCGGGAATGATAGTTGGTGGTGTGCAAAATGAGTAGGATAAGTGTTCCAATCAAAGATTGATTTTTGAAGTTCAAAACTAGGTTCCTCATAATAAGAATATGAGGCAGATGGTTGGAAAAAGTCACAATATTGTACTGAATGGGGATTGCCGCAAATGGTACAATATTCTTCCTCATAATCGTCCTCTATGTAGTAGTGAGTGTAATCTCCCGAGTGTTGATCCTTAAGGAAATACCCAACAGATTATAAAGTCTCGGGACCAGAAAATAAAATTAAAATGCAGAAATAGAAGCTCACCACGGCCCCATGTCCAGTGGGCACGGCCCGTGGTCAGATTTTGTATCTGGGGTTTGAAAAATTGTTTTAGTAACTTGCAGCACGGGGGCGTGTCCAATGGGCACGGACCATGTTCAGCCTACTGTAAAACTAAAAATGCCTAAAAATGAGAAAACGAGCGCGCAGTTTTGAAAATGTTTTGAAAATGATTAGGCCGTCGATTTTAAGCTTTCTTTAAATCCTTGTGTCCCCGGCAACGGCGCCAAAAACTTGGTGTGCGTTAAGCGTGTTATATTTTTATTAATATTTTTTAGTTCATTTTATGCATTAGTCAAGTTTTAAATTTATAAAACACGATATTGTACTAACAGTAAACACACACTTGGGCAAGTGCACCCATCGTGAGCGTAGTATAGCGTTGGTAAGATACCGAGATCGTCCAAGGACACAAGAGCTTTTAGTACCGGTTTATCGTCAACGTCTAATCAATCTAATTTCTTTTGATAAAAGTTTTAAAACATAAAAATTTAAAACTAAAAATAAGAAGATAAATAAAGTGAAATACAAATAGACAAGATAGAATCACTTGGATCCAACTTCTCTTTTATGTATCCTTTGATAATTTTTGCACTTTCGGACTTTTTAAGAGATTATCTTAGTTATAGTAGTAGGCCCCTCTTTTGAAGGTGACGTTACCCTCAACCCAGTGGTTTGAGTCAGTAGGGATACAATCCCAAAGGGTCGGAATATTGGAAGATAATTAAGTAAGTTATTAACGCGAAAAGTGGTAGGCCCCTCTTTTGAAGGTGACGTTACCCTCTGCTAAGTGGTTTGAGTCAGCAGGGATACAATCCCAAGTAGCCGGTTTAAAATATTAATAGTAGTTTACATATGAGGGGTTCAAACTATTCGCGTGTCACACACCGACCCGCAGCGAAAATGGTGATCGGGGCATGATTGGGTTTTCATCAAAGCTCATGACATTTACTATAAAGTTTCATATTTATTATTTCTCTTTAAAGAAGAAGTTACAATAAACATACAAATACATCATGCTCAAATACATCTTCATTCAAATTACAAACTAGAGTACAATTACAAAGGAAAACAAAACTAAACATTTATTCCAGGGCATTTAACTTGTTTATTCTTCTAGGCCATCCTATGTGTTTTTTTCTCAACTGGATCACCTGTATCATGTGTAAAATAGGGTTTTGGGTCAACAAAAGTTGGCGAGTGAATCTTATTTAAATATTTGAAAGGATTAGTTATATTGGTTATCTGAATAAAATTGTGCATAACCAAATATAAATAAACGTAAATGTAAACTTAATTACAAAACACATAATATCAATAAGTGCACAAGCACACACACCAAATGAATGAACAATGAGATCAAGGCTCAATCAAACGGAGCCGATTGAATGAGGCACGCGTTGTTGTCTCCCACGAGGAACTGATGGGCCTAATGAATGTTTTGCATGCAACTTGACAAAATGTAAACACGTATTACAACAAACAATATTTACATCATAAGTTTAGGTCATATAATGGTAACAGCACAAGTTTGAATAAATGTAATAATTATAGCGACACATGATACACCCCAAAACATGAATAAAAAAGGGAATTTGTAAGAATTCACTCACAGTGGGTGCGTTCCTTGATGACGATGAATGCGTACGAATTTTTGGATTTGATCGACGAGGAAAACTAACCTAAAATAATAACGAAATGGTTCGGTAAATAAATGGATTTTATTTGAGATTAATATTTTTAATTCATAATCTTAATAGGAGTTTTAGATTTATTTTTGCGAGTTTAAAGGACGTTTTCTAACTTTAAAAATATTATTTTTAAGTATTTTTAAATGATTTTTAAATTAAATAAATAAATAAAAAGAAATAAAAATTTTGACTTTTTTGACCGTTGACCGGTCGGACTGTGGTTAAGTGTGCGCTGAGTGAGGTTCGAACTCGTGACCTCCCGTATACGTGCACGCAGCTCTACCAACTGAGCTACGTGTCTAACCCGAAATATTCTTGATTTTGATTATATTTATATACTATTTAGATTATACCGAATTTTATTTAATTAAAAAGGTTTTTAATCCAATCGAACCGGCATGCCTGTTAACACTCGAACCCGCGACCTTCTGTTGTGTTGCACCCAGCCCAACCAACTGGGCTGGGTGTCTAACCCGATATATATTGAAATTTTATTATACTTAACATCTTACAGCGAGTTAATATGGTTTCGGTTTTAAAAAGAACATTTTTATTTCAGATGATAGGGTTGTGTCAAGGATCGAACTCGAGACGCATGCTTTGTAATTTGCACACAGTCCACCACTGGACTGTGTGTCTAACCCGGTATATTTACCGACTTTAAATTCCTTTAAACACATTTCAAACTTCATCTTCTTCAATTCATGAAACCAGAGCATTAACCCGACTGATTAATCAAATCTTATTGAATTAGTTGGTTGATTATTACTGATAACGAAAATAATTTAAACAGGAAAGGATTTAAGGATGTTGTACCGAAAAGGTGTGATCTCCGATGAAGTTCCGGTGACTGAAAGAAATTCCGGCAAAGTGTAACTTGCGACAGAGGATCTTCATGAAGTTTGAGGTGAGTGTGGGTGACTTCTGTCGAAGCTCTAGAAGTCCTATTTATAGAGTAAGGCAATAATGGGATAGATTCGATTTTCCAGCGAGTGGACGTTTTCCGGCGATGTTTCGGAAACAGCAAAATTGCACAGAGGGTAAGGATTGAGAGCTTGAGCGAGTTGGTTTGGATGATTAGAGTCGGTATTTATAGAGTTACAACATCCTGCCTTTAATTATTTCAGTTTTAAGATTTCTATAATTTAGGTTTCGGTTTCGAGACTAAAATTATGTGTCAATGATTTCTAACGGTTAGGTTCCTAAATGCTCAAAATTTGCGGACTGATTAGTCGTGAAAAGAAACGGTTTTGGCAAGCTTTGAATTTGTGTTGAACCAGGGCGGTTATGGTTCTGGATTGCCGATTCTTCAGGATGATATGTTCGGTATGACACATAAGATTTAAATGTTTCCTTAATCCAGCACATATGTGTGTGCAGCACAGTGGTGTAGGTTGTGTGTGGATAAGTTTGTGGGTGACCCGGGTTCGAAACCCGGCGCCCCATTTATTTTTTTATTCATTATTTATTATTAATTATCAATTATAGTTTTTAAATTCTAATATATTTATTAATTATGTATTGTTTAAAATTAATTTGAGCAATAAATGTGCAACGAAAAATTATAATTGGATATTCGATTAATAAACTAAGCGGGTTTTGGAAACCCGTTTTTCGACGGATGTTACATCGCGCCCCCGCCATCCATTACCTATAGAGCATTGGAGGAGACCCTAATAAGCTTGAACCAAGTCCTCGCAGGATCTATACACTGAACGAGACAAGAACTTTACCAAACCACCCTTCTAACCCCCTTCCAAGTAGTTATCGTGCTTTATATAGACCGTAAAGACACGAATGAGCAAATCAATGACATGGTTGGGAAAATTCACTTTCAACATAAGAAACTAGTTATTAAAGTCATTAATACAAACCCAATTAAAAAGTGCTGAAAGATTAAAAACTAAAAGTAATACATAAAAGATTAGTCTTCACCAAGTGATGTAAGGAATTTAGCCAAGCATGGCCTTTGTTTGACAAGAATCGTTACAATCTATCTTGGATCCCGAGACTACTACACAATCTAAAGATGATTGGTGGATGATGGTGGTGGGTGTTGGTGTTGTAGTGGGGGTGGTGGAGTGGTGGCAAAGTGAGAGAGAAGTGGTTTGCCAAGGGATGCCTTTGAAGGGAGCCAAGCACCCCTATTTATAGTCAGAAAAGAGGCCCGGCCACAGCCCCGTGTCCAGTGGGCACGGCCCGTGGCTATCAACTTTCTCTTTCTTCATTAATTGCATTTGACAGTAGAGGGCCCCACACGACCCCGTGGCCTCTGGGCATGCCCCGTGGTTAACTTTTCGCTGTACTATCTGGATTCTACAAATCTTATAGTTGACCACGCCCCATGTTGGCCTGGGCACGGCCCCGTGATGGGTGTAGAAGCTTCTGCAGGTTTTGTCATATAGTGTAAGATTTGACCACGCCCCGTGTTGGATGGACACGGCCCGTGGTCGTCTTCTGTAACTTTGTTTTTGTTCTTTGGGGTGTTGCTGAGGGGTCGGCATGGTTCGTTATTCCTTCTTTTCGTATTTATGTTGGTTTTGGCTGCTTATTTGCTTCTTTCGTTCTTTTATGCTCTTTTTATCTTGAAAATACAAAGGAACAAAGAAACGTGCTTTTTCCAACATTAGTACTAAAAAGGGTTAGTTTTATGCCTAAATTGATGTAATTTATATGTTGCATTTTGCACACATCAGTAGCACATGATTCTTTTGACGAGCAACAAATGTAATTCCTTTGGGTTTGACTGATATCTGGAGCAAAGGCATGTCGGGTACATGATATCTGGTCTGGAAGCTGTGAGATACATCAAGGATCCGATCATTGAACGATATAATGTTTCATCGACTCCTACTCCTTGTTCGTCGGGACAAATGCTGTGGTTTGGGGCTAAAGGGGTAGATGCGGGTTTAGTTCCTGTCCTGTCAAATCTCTCCAACACGTCATGAACATACTTTGTTTGGTGAATGAAAATACCATCTGGCAGTTGTTCAACCTGAAGCCCCAAAAAGAATTTCATCTCTTGTCACACCCTCAATTTCCACTTGCGGAGTTTTACCGCGAGGCGTGTGAACAAACCAGAATCTGAAACACTAGTACGTCGAACGACTCTATATGATTTGATAATACGTTTTCCAAAATCATTTGTTGTAGATTTTATATTGTCTAAATTAATTACCAATATTTAGCAGAGCATTAGTTTTTAAAGTTGAGCGGAAGCATAAAATAAATAGTGAAGCGAGCGCCAACACAAACGCCCAAAACAAATGTAAAACCCCAAAACAATATTGATAAATAAGACTCGATAAAAGATGTCTTGTTCAATGCATGTGCGTGCACCTAGAGCTCCTAGCGTCCTGAGAAACATGTAAAGAAACAAGTGTCAACATTAAAGATGAGTGAGTTCACAGGTTTTCATAAATTCGTTTGTTCGGTTATAGTTTGTTTTCTCCTGTTATCCCTAACCCGGGATAACGAATTGGTTCCATTATTCCAACCCGGAATAATAAGTTGTTGCTTCCAATATTCCAAACCCGGAATATTAAGTTGTTGCTTCCAATATTCCAAACCCGGAATATTAAGTTGTTGTTTCCATTATCCCCAACCCGGGATAATACAGTTGATTCGTAATTAAGTTCAATGTTAATATATATAGGCAGCTAGCCTAAAGTTATGTCACGTAAGTGTTCGCGATCGAAGCTGACTGTTGTGCCTCCGTTTTGCCAGGCCTATCACATGACCATGGCGAGGTTAGGCCGAATTATTCACCCGTTGACCATACCCGGTCGGCTAGCGCGACTAGCTCGGATGGGGCTTGTCGGGCCCAGTAGTACTACTTATAACTGCCCCGCTATTAATCCCATATACTAACGATCCGAGAGATTGACGAGGACTTAAGTGATAAAGCTGCTTAGTGACCATAACATTACATTAACATTAACTTAGTTACCGAGTAGTTATGTGACGTTAAATTCGTATAACGTAAAGAGATTGAGTTTGAGAGTGTATACATGTTTCTCCCCTGTTGTTTAAAAACCGGATAAAGTTAGGGGCCGTGAACTCACCTTTTGTTGCTCGGTTAGTGTAGCAAAGAAGTTGTAAAGGATGGGACCGTTAATTGCGTCCGTGTGTAAGATAAGGAACTGGTGATCAACTAGAATCGCGGCCGAGGACTAAGATGGCGAGGGCTGCTGCGACCGGGAGGACAGAAAGGGCTGATCTCGTGACCGAGGAATGAAGCTAAGCTGTTTGCGATCGAGATGGGGTGTATCAAGACTGAACTGGCGATCGAGGGAACGAGTAAAGGGCTGTTTGCGGTTGAATGTATTGAACGAGGGCTGATCAGATCGGGATGAAGGCTGCTCGCGATCAAAGGAGCAAGAGAAGGCAGCCGACGGCTGTTTGCTTGTTAGGGTTTGTGTTTGTGAATGAAACATGCATGGGTGTGTGTATATATAGCGCAAAGGAGATGAGGGTTACGGTTAGGCTTAAGCTTGTGGCCGAGGGACTTGGGTTGGGTCGGTTTGGGTTTTACGCAATGGGTTGGTTTGGTTTGCACACGGGTTGGTTTGGTTTGGTTTGCACTTGGCCGAGAATGGCATAAAGTTTAAGGTTTAAATCTCGCGGCCGAAGACTTGGGTTTAAGGTTTAGGTTAGGACTCGGTTCACTCCTAGAGTCACAAGGGGTTTAGGGTTGGTTCGTGTCGCGGTTTGGTTCGTGTACATATTTATTATATATACATATATTTTGTAACTAAAACAATTCACCTAATCACACATCACGTATTCATTAACTCGTACACGTTCATACACATAGCACGTAATTCACTCGACAAGTATTACGTTTAAGTTATCCGAAAAACCCGGGATGTCACATTATCCCCATGTTGAAAGAATTTTCGTCCCGAAAATTGAGTAAACGCGGTTTAGAATGTAGCGTACATGTTTAGAGTGCCACTCACAAAGAGTTTGTTCGTTAATGATGGTACGCAACGTTACAAGAAGTTCCCAAGTGCCATGCACAAAGATTTCCAAGTGCCATGCACAAGAATTTAGTCAACCATAGTACACGAAAGTATGAGAAGTTTCCAGGTTGTCACATCATCCCCATGTTGAAAGAATTTTCGTCTCGAAAATTTAGTTACCGGTATCGTTAGTTTGCTGCTCAGTTGCGAAGAGGTGCGGGTATTTGCTTTTCGTTTGGTCCTCTCTTTCCCACGTGAACTCCGGTCCACGCTTAGAGTCCCAACGAACCTTAACCATCGGAATTTTGCTGTGCCTTCGAGTCTTGATCTCACGATCCATGATCTCGATAGGCTGTTCCACAAAGTGCAGTTGTTCATCCACTTGGATCTCATCCAATGGAATGACTAGAGTTTAATCTGATAGACACTTCTTCAGATTTGACACGTGAAATACGTTGTGAACTCCACTGAGTTCGGCAGGAAGGTCTAATTGATAAGCTACGGGTCCAATACGTTTCAAGATTACAAACGGACCTACGTACCGTGGGTTAAGTTTGTCCCGTTTTCCAAAGCGGATTACACCCTTCCAGGGTGACACCTTTAGTGGGACGCGATCGCTTACTTGAAATTCGAGCGGTTTGCGTCGTTGATCAGCGTAGCTTTTCTGTCGATCTCGTGCCGCCGCCATGCGGTTTCTGATTTGTACAATCTTTTCGGTAGCCTCAAGTATTAACTCAGGGCCTGTGAGTTGACTGTCACCGACTTCTGTCCAGCAGACCGGTGATCTACATTTACGACCGTATAATGCCTCAAACGGTGCTGCCGAAATACTCGTATGATAACTATTGTTATATGAGAATTCTACTAGAGGCAGGTGGATTTCCCAACTATTTCCGAAGTCTACCACGCATGCCCTAAGCATGTCTTCCAAGGTTTGTATGGTCCTTTCGCTTTGACCATCAGTCTGAGGGTGATAAGCTGTGCTCATATCCAGGCGGGTTCCCAACGCTTTATGAAGTGACCGCCAGAAGTTGGACGTGAAGCGAGCATCTCTGTCTGAGATGATGGATGTTGGCACTCCGTGCCGAGAAACTACTTCCTTAATGTAGATGCGAGTCAACTTCTCCATCTTATCTGTTTCTTTAATAGCTAGGAAGTGTGCGGACTTAGTTAAGCGATCCACGATCACCCAGACGGTATCGCAATCACCCAAGGTTCGCGGGAGTTTAGTGATGAAATCCATAGAGATCTGATCCCATTTCCACACTGGGATCTCAGGTTGTTGGAGTAGCCCCGATGGCTTTTGATACTCCACCTTGACTTTTGCACAAGTCAAACATTTACTCGCGTAGGTGGCTATATCGGCTTTCATGTTGGGCCACCAATACGCAGCTTTAAGGTCTTGATACATCTTATCCGAACCCGGATGGACAGAGTATCGGGATTTGTGAGCTTCATCCATGACTAGCTCTCTGAGGTTTCCGTAGAGAGGTACCCATATGCGATTCATGAAATACCGGGCTCCATTGGGTTTTACTTCCCGATCGCGTTCCATTTTTCCCACCGATTCGGCTTTGATGTTTTCCTCCTTAACTGATTCTAACTGGGCGTCGCATATTTGTTCGGGTAGCCCCGAATGAATAGTGAGTTGTAATGCTCGTACACGACGTGGTTTCAAGTGTTCCTTCCTACTGAGGGCATCAGCTACCACGTTAGCTTTACCCGGGTGATACCGAATGGCACACTCATAATCGTTGTGTTCGACCCAGCGACGCTGTCGCATGTTCAACTCCTTCTGATCAAAGATGTGTTGGAGGCTCTTGTGGTCTGTAAAGATTGTGCACTTCGTTCCATAGAGGTAGTGTCTCCAAATCTTAAGTGCAAAAACTACTGCTCCCAATTCCAGGTCATGCGTCGTGTAGTTTTTCTCGTGAACCTTCAGTTGTCGCAACGCATACGCGATGACCTTCTCGCGTTGCATGAGTACGCATCCCAATCCCTGAATGGAAGCATCACAATATACTACAAAGTCATCTGTCCCCTCCGGCAAGGACAGAATGGGTGCACTGCAAAGTTTCTGTTTCAGCAATTGAAATGCTGCTTCTTGCTTGTCACCCCAAGTATACTTGATACCTTTCTGGGTGAGGGTAGTAAGCGGTTGTGCGATCTTTGAAAACCCCTCGATGAAACGTCTGTAGTAACCAGCCAATCCCAAAAATTGGCGGATCTCCGTCGGTGTCTTAGGTGCTTCCCAGTTTTTGATGGCTTCAATCTTGGCAGGGTCTACGTGGATACCCTTTTCATTCACGACGTGCCCGAGAAACTGAACTTCCCGAATCCAGAAATCACACTTCGAAAGCTTGGCATATAGCTTTTCCTGTTGGAGTAATCCCAACAGTAATCGTAGATGTTCAGCATGTTCTTCTTCACTTTTGGAGTAGATGAGTATGTCATCGATGAACACAATGACAAACTTGTCGAGGTATGGTTTACACACGCGGTTCATGAGGTCCATGAACACCGCAGGTGCGTTGGTGAGACCGAAGGGCATGACCAAGAACTCGTAATGGCCATACCGAGTGCGAAATGCCGTCTTGGCGATATCCTCCTCCCTGACGCGTAACTGGTGGTAACCAGACCGTAAATCAATCTTAGAGTAGTAACTTGACCCTTGGAGTTGGTCGAAGAGATCGTCGATGCGAGGTAACGGGTATCGGTTCTTGACTGTAACCTTGTTGAGTTCCCTGTAGTCGATGCACATGCGGAAAGTCCCGTCCTTCTTCTTGACAAACAGGACTGGAGCTCCCCATGGCGAAACGCTTGGTCGGATAAATCCTTTTTCTAATAGCTCCTGAAGTTGGGTAGGTAGCTCTTGCAGCTCGGCTGGAGCTAGGCGGTATGGAGCCTTGGCGATAGGAGTTGCATTGTTTGCCAATTCGATTTCAAACTCCAATTGTCGATGGGGTGGAAGACCAGGTAGTTCTTCTGGGAATACATCGGAAAATTCACGGACGACAGGGATGTCTTCTATGCGTTTCTCGTCCTTAAGTTGTTCGGTAATCAGTGCGAGTAAAGAGAAGGAGTTCTTTATCCGAAGATACTTCTGCGCTTGTATGTATGAGATGATGTTGGTGACGGCGCTTGCCTTATCGCCTTGTACCGTCAGGATTTCGTCGTTCGAGAGCGGAATACAGATAGATTTTTCGAAGCAGAGAACTTCAGCCCGGACGTCGGATAGCCAGTCCATTCCGACTACCACGTCAAAACTACCCAGGGTAGTTGTCATCAGATCAATGGTAAAAGTGTGGCCCGCGAGTTTGAGTTGACAGCCGGATACTATTTGGGTCACATCTACAGATTTACCATCGGCTAATTCTATAACATATGGGGTCTCTAATGGTTTAAGCGTGAGATTTAGGTTCTTCCTAAAAGACTCAGATATAAAGCTCCTATCCGCACCCGTATCAAAAAGCACAGAAGCAAAATGTTCATTAAGGGGAAACTTACCGGTGACCACGTTCGAGTCGTTTCTGGCCTCTCCGCGGCCCAATGTAAATGCGCGACCTTTGGCACCTCCTGTGCCACCGTTCCCATTATTGTTGTTGTTATTATTGTTGTTGTGGTTATTGTGGTTGTGGTTGTTTCCACCATTATTGTTGTTATTACGCAGCTGTGGGCAGTCTCTTCTGAAATGAGCAGTGCTACCACACTGATAGCATCCCCGGTTAACACCCTGGGGTTGATTTTGATTTTGTCGGGACATGATTTCCCCACGACAATCCTTTGCCGCATGTCCCATCTTGCCACATCGTTGGCAGCGATTTCCGACACAAGGGCCGTTATGATGGAGATTACAGCGGTTGCACTGCGGCTTTCGACCTGCGTAGCCGCTTGCGTTCTGGTTGTTGCTGTTGTTGGCAGGCTGATTTTGGTGACCCCGGTGGCTGTTGAAATGATTGAACTGCTTCTGGTTCCCTTGCTGCGAATGAGATGACGAAGACTGTCGAATAGTTGAGTCTTCAAACTTTCTTTTGTTATCCGGGGCAGCTTCAGTTGTACCCCGTGATGGCAGCTTCTTCTGTTCCACCGCCTTATCGGTGAGTTTGTGAGCCAATCGGATTGCTTGATGTTTAGTTACAGGGTTACTAGCCATTGCCATACCCTGAATTTCCGGAACCAGACCCCCAAGATAGAACTCGAGTCTTTTCTCCACGGTGTTGGCCAAATCGGGACACAGAAATACCAAGTCATGATGTTTTGCGGTGTAAGCTTCAATTTCCGATCCCACCATCTTGTGGTTCCATAAGGCTTGCTCCAACTGTTGCACTCTGTCTCGTGGACAGTACTCCTCTTTGATTAGGGCCTTGAACTCGGCCCATGCCATTGCATTCGCAGCTATAAGTCCACGTGTTTGGACTTGTGCATTCCACCATGTCAGTGCCCCATCTTCCAGTGTTGAGGCTGCGTATTTGACCTTGTTGGCCTCTAGGCAGTTGCACATTTCAAAAACGGATTCAGATTTTTCGATCCCGCGGACCAGTCCAATGGGCCCTTCTGCCCCCGAGAATTTGCTTAGTTTCGCGTCGAGGAACATCTTGTAGGGGTTAAGACCCCCTCCTGCTGCTGATGGGTTTTGAACATCTGCCAGAGCAGCATTCACGTGTTCTTGGATCATTGCGGCTAATTCTTAAAGCGTCATGTTGAGATTTCCGTGACATCCAGTTGCCATTTTAGATCTAAGTAGAAAATAAATAGACTGAAGGAAAGTAAATAAAATAAGCGAGACGTGTCAGTCTTCTACGTCTCCATTCCCCAATTCGCTATTGTTGCCGTCATCCTGCGCGGCGTTTCCAGCTTCTACAGCTGGGTCCTCCTCTGGATCCTCCTCAGGGTTCCTCCTCGGATCCTCTTCCGGATCCTCCTCTACCGGCACTGGAGGGGCCGGTGCTGGTGCAAGTGCTTGATTTTGCAGTTCCTGAATGTTCCAACTATTTTCCAGGACTCTGTCCTCAAGCCAGTCGGCTCTTATCTGCTCAGCACGCAGATCTCTGGCTATGGTGTTACGAGCTATCTTACTCGTATGATGCTCTTCCTCGAGCGAGTCGGTTTTACCAGTCAGTTGGCGGATCATCCATCCTTGTGCTAGGATGGTTTCCTGCATTCTTTCTATCTGTGCTTGTTGTTTATGTAATATGATTCTAAGTAGGTCATCTCCTACTTCTACAGGGTTAACCGGTTTGACCGGCACAGCGATGGTTGGGCGTGATGACGACTCCTCCCCCAGAGCGAGCCTTTTCCTCGCAGCTGAGCGTGTTTCCACGCCATAAGATGGTAAGGGTTCCACCATAGGTGCCTTTCCTGGCGCCCTTGGTTGCGTAAGTTTGTCGGATGATGATGAGGATGATGATGACATTGCCTTTAGGTTGTGTAGTTAGTTACGAGTTGCATTCATTTCAATTATGCAGTCATATTTCACATAACATAGTTGTGGTACATAACATAACATACCAAGATATAACAGTTCGGTGCCAAACTAAGTCTAGTGTCGTGAATTCAGCTATAGTTTAGGTCTACTTCTAATGCAAACCTGGTTCTCTATAGCTAGTGGCTCTGATACCAATCTGTCACACCCTCAATTTCCACTTGCGGAGTTTTATCGCGAGGCGTGTGAACAAACCAGAATCTGAAACACTAGTACGTCGAACGACTCTATATGATTTGATAATACGTTTTCCAAAATCATTTGTTGTAGATTTTATATTGTCTAAATTAATTACCAATATTTAGCAGAGCATTAGTTTTTAAAGTTGAGCGGAAGCATAAAATAAATAGTGAAGCGAGCTCCAACACAAACGCCCAAAACAAATGTAAAACCCCAAAACAAAATAAGACTCGATAAAAGATGTCTTGTTCAATGCATGTGCGTGCACCTAGAGCTCCTAGCGTCCTGAGAAACATGTAAAGAAACAAGCGTCAACATTAAAGATGAGTGAGTTCACAGGTTTTCATAAATTCGTTTGTTCGGTTATAGTTTGTTTTCTCCCGTTATCCCTAACCCGGGATAACGAATTGGTTCCATTATTCCAACCCGGAATAATAAGTTGTTGCTTCCAATATTCCAAACCCGGAATATTAAGTTGTTGCTTCCAATATTCCAAACCCGGAATATTAAGTTGTTGTTTCCATTATCCCCAACCCGGGATAATACAGTTGATTCGTAATTAAGTTCAATGTTAATATATATAGGCAGCTAGCCTAAAGTTATGTCACGTAAGTGTTCGCGATCGAAGCTGACTGTTGTGCCTCCGTTTTGCCAGGCCTATCACATGACCATGGCGAGGTTAGGCCGAATTATTCACCCGTTGACCATACCCGGTCGGCTAGCGCGACTAGCTCGGATGGGGCTTGTCGGGCCTTGTAGTACTACTTATAACTCCCCCGCTATTAAACCCAATACTAACGATCCGAGAGATTGACGAGGACTTAGGTGATAAAGCTGCTTAGTGACCATAATATTACATTAACATTAACTTAGTTACCGAGTAGTTATGTGACGTTAAATTCGTATAACGTAAAGAGATTGAGTTTGAGAGTGTATACATGTTTCTCCCCCTGTTGTTTAAAAACCGGATAAAGTTAGGGGCCGTGAACTCACCTTTTGTTGCTCGGTTAGTGTAGCAAAGAAGTTGTAAAGGATGGGACCGTTAATTGCGTCCGTGAGTAAGATAAGGAACCGGTGATCAACTAGAATCGCGGCCGAGGACTAAGATGGCGAGGGCTGCTGCGACCGGGAGGACAGAAAGGGCTGATCTCGTGACCGAGGAATGAAGCTAAGCTGTTTGCGATCGAGATGGGGTGTATCAAGACTGAACTGGCGATCGAGGGAACGAGTAAAGGGCTGTTTGCGGTTGAATGTAATGAACGAGGGCTGATCAGATCGGGATGAAGGCTGCTCGCGATCAAAGGAGCAAGAGAAGGCAGCCGACGGCTGTTTGCTTGTTAGGGTTTGTGTTTGTGAATGAAACATGCATGGGTGTGTGTATATATAGCGCAAAGGAGATGAGGGTTACGGTTAGGCTTAAGCTTGTGGCCGAGGGACTTGGGTTGGGTCGGTTTGGGTTTTACGCAATGGGTTGGTTTGGTTTGCACACGGTTGGTTTGGTTTGGTTTGCACTTGGCCGAGAATGGCATAAAGTTTAAGGTTTAAATCTCGCGGCCGAAGACTTGGGTTTAAGGTTTAGGTTAGGACTCGGTTCACTCCTAGAGTCACAAGGGGTTTAGGGTTGGTTCGTGTCGCGGTTTGGTTCGTGTACATATTTATTATATATACATATATTTTGTAACTAAAACAATTCACCTAATCACACATCACGTATTCATTAACTCGTACACGTTCATACACATAGCACGTAATTCACTCGACAAGTATTACGTTTAAGTTATCCGAAAAACCCGGGATGTCACATCTCTCCCATAGCACTCATTTCAAATTTTTCTTTCATGACTTTCTCAAAGTCCTTACATAGCTGTTCATTTGTCGATCCACATATGATATCGTTCACATAGATTTGCACAATAATCAGATGTCCATCCACTTCCTTGGTAAAGAGGGTACTGTCTACTATTCCTCTGGTGAAATGATTAGCCAGAAGATGTTTGGAAAGAGTCTCGTACCAGGCACTCAGGGCCTGGTGTAAACCATACAGTGCTTTGTTCAGTAGGTAGACCTTATCCTTGTGTATTGGATCGACAAACCCCGGTGGTTGGCCGACGTACACCCCCTCTTTTACCTTACTGTATGAGAAAGCAGATTTCACATCCAACTGGTACACTTTAAATCCTTTCCATGAGGCGAATGCCAGGAAGATGCGGATAGCTTCAAGACGTGCGACTGGAGCATAGACTTCATTGTAGTCTATCCCTTCCTGCTGATGAAAACCTTGAACCACGAGCCGAGATTTGTTGCGCACAACTACCCCTCTATCATCTCTTTTACACTTGAAGACCTACCGAGTGTTTATCTTTTTCTGCTTTGGTGGTAGATCAACAAGTTCCCAGACTCCTAGTTTCTGGAACTGCAACAATTCTTCCTGCATTGCTTCCACCCAACTTTCATCTTTAAGAGCATCTCTGAAGTTACCTGGTTCAACTTGAGAAACAAAACAACTATGAGAAAATCTAGTTTGGAGTGGAGCAACTTAGATCCTTATTGATCTGATTTCGCGTTTTCACGCCAGCTTGTAGTTCTCCAATGATGTTATCTGTCGGATGATATTAGACTGATCTCGGCATTACTTCGCCTGGAACATTTACTTTGCTTTCCAAATTTGTAATATTCTGATCAGCAACTTGTTCTGAAGAAGTAGCCTCATTTCTAGCACTGGTAATTTCTTATGAACCTTCATTAGAACTAGATCCCCCATCATCAAAGGTAGGAGTTTTTCAGGTCTGCATTAACTGGTTGAGCGGAAGATCGTTTTGCAATATCTTGAACTGGTGCGACTACTGGTTCTGGCTGAGTGTTGCTTGGACCTGCTTTAGAGGAAGTTGTTGCTGGTGGAGAAATCACCAATGGTCGTGTAACTTTCTCTTGATTAGATATCTAATGCTGTTGAATTAACAAGAGAAGTTCTTCCTCTGATGGTTCTTCTGGAAGATCAAATGAATTCCACAATCCTTCATAGTTAAACAACTAAGGATCACCAGGTTTTTGCATAGGCGTTGTGTATCTTTGGCATTCAACATGTTGAGCAATGATAACCTGATTTATGCTTGGAAGATAGACTCTCTTTTGCGGACTTGCATACCATACGAAGAATCCTTCCAAAGATCTGGCTCCAAATTTTCCTTCCGGGTCCAATACAGTACACGGTGATCCAAAAGGTTCCAAGAACTTAAGATTAGGCTTTCGCTGGTTAAGAAGTTCGAAGCATGTCTTTTTGTGCTTCTTGACAATCATTACGCGGTTAAGGGTGTAACATGCAGATGCAAAAGCTTCACTCCAAAAGCTAATAGGTAACTTTGAATCAGCAAGCATCGTGCGTGCAGTTTCGATGAGCGTTCTGTTCTTTCGTTCAGCTACTCCATTTTGTTGAGGAGTATAGGGGCACTGAACTCATGATGAATACCCTTAGCATTGCAGAATTCGAGCATCTTGTTGTTCTTAAACTCAGTACCATTGTCACTTCTGATTCTTTTGATAGGCAAATGGCAAAGATTTTCAATCTTTCGAAACAAGATCATTAAATTCTCAAAAGTTTCATTCTTGCTTTCTTGAAAGAAAACCCACGAGAACCTTGAATAGTCATCGGTGACGACAAGGTAGTAAAGATCTCCAGTAATACTTTTCACATTTACTGGCCCAAAGAGATCCATGTGTTGCCTTTCAAGTGGAAGCTTGATCGAATTAAGGAGCTTTCTCGGGTGTGACTTCTTATGCTGCTTCCCCTTTTTGCAGCTAAGACAATCGTCTGACAGATGAAAACCTTTGAGATTTACCCCTTCCACCAAGTCGTTGTGCACTAAAAAGTTCATCTTCCTTAGGTGAATGTGACCCATTTTTCTGTGCCATAGAATTGATTCTTTTTCAGTGGCTTTTGATACAAAACATTGCCCTTCCTTTGATGTAGTGGATGCGACACTCATGTCTAAGACATATAAATCATTTTCACGTGGAGCGCGCATGAGGATCTACTCCTCGGGAATTATGAAACCTGGTTTGAGAATAAGACACTTTTTATCGTTGAAATGAGTTGTGAACTTCTTATCACAGATCTGTGAAATGCTCAATAAATTGTTCTCGAGCTCAGCAATATAGTTCACTTTGTCAAAAGATACCACTCCGTTGGTAAGAATACTTTCTCCTATGATCGTGCCGCCCTGTGTTCCGGCAAACCCAACATAACTTCCCCTGATAGCTTTTACAATTTACAACAAGGCTAACATCCCTGTCATGTCCCTAGAAGCTCCACTGTCCATGATCCACTTTGAAATAATAGACCTCGGAAGCCCCTGCACAAATGAAAAACATATTACTTAAAGAGAGAGACCCAAGCCCTTTCAGTCTTGGGTTGGATGGCAATGTCGACCTTTGGAACATTGGCAACTTTGATTTCTTTCTTAGTCTCAACCCATTGTCCAGTCTTTGATTCTGTCTTATCGTTTGGTTTGACTAGAACATTGGTTGATTTTGTGGTCACAGAAGATGTTTTTGCTTTGGCTACCCAGGTTTGTGCCTTTGAAAATGCCTTTTTGATGTAAAGATTTGATTCCTTCCTATCATCTTTCTTTGATGTTTCACCAACTTTATAGTTTGAAAAGATTTTAACTGTTGATTCCTTATTAAGATTGGGATTATCATTTCTTTTCAAAATTTTTGTGGGCACAAACTCTGGACCCTTTTTCTTCTCATCTACTATGAACCTCCTTTAATCATGAACAGGTTTTGGACGATTTTGAGAACATTGTTATGCAATATGCCCAACTTTGTTACATCTGTAGCATGATCTACTGTCCTTTCCAACAGTGTGTTCCGAAGCTTGTTCACAAAGTCCTTTTCCTTTTTAAACTCATCGTTGGTTTGCTTGCTAATGATTTCTTTTTCATCAACAATGCTTGTTCCAAAAACAAACTCAACTTTCTTTGTAAAGTTGTCTTTCGCGACTTGTTATTTCTTTTTCTTTTCAAACCCTAACCCATCCCTTTTGTTTTCAGGATAACTTCTACCTCTGGGATGAGTTTTTTGTTAGACCTTTTTGGTTTTGAGTAAAAACCAACAACTTTCTTTTCAAGATCAAATGTGTCAACTTCAATAAGTTTGAAGAGTTTATCAACCCGGTCGTAGTTAACATTCTGGATTGGAAAATCTTCATCAGAATATAGTTTATCGGATCCTTTTAGTTTGTAGATTACTACATTATGATCATCATTTAAACTATTATCTGATGCTGTGATAAAATTTTTATGAAAACTTTTCTCACATCCAGAAGGTGAACCTGACTCAGATTTTTCGTTGTTTGACTCAGCACTCTCATAAACTGTGCTGTCAGACTCATTTTCAAAAACATTTTCAACCACTTTGGTTAGCACATCTGATTCACAGTCCTTTTCAGATTTGGAATAAGTTACGTCAAGATTTTCAGGCAGCTCGTTACTCTTTTCAGTGAGCAGATTTAAATTTAGCGCCTTTTCCACCCCATCTGGATGTTTCTTAGCATAGCTATTCCACATGGGTGGTGGAACTTGATCGTAACATTCTCCATGGTTCTTATGTTGGGGTTTTGACATGTTTATCAAAGTTTTTATCCATATAAAATAAAAACGTAGCGGAATAATTATATAAAACATGTTACTTACAAGATATAAAACCCATTTTATATGTAAAACCAAAACCGTATCCATATATGTACATGCATGCTATCAAAACACAACCATAGGGTGTTTAGAATACTACCTTTCAAGTAGTTAGGAGATGAAGAAGATGATGTTCTTGAATGGAAATCTTCAAATGAGAAGACCTCAAGCTTGTATACCCCAAGCCTTCCAACAAAACACTATGATTATGCTACAATTTCTACACTTATGAACTCATTAAAAATACCCTCTGGATCAACCACCTATGGCCGAAAATTAGAGAGTATGATCTTCAATTCTTGCACTTGAATTATTGTGTGTAAGAGTATTTAAGAGAACAATATCAAATCTTGCATATATCTTACATGATCTTATGTAAGATCTTAAGACATGTTGCATGCAAAACTATTGGACAAAATCCCACCTTGGGAACCCTATATGGACGGCCCTATGGGGTCTTTTATAAAAAAAATATTTTTTTCTTTTATTTAAATCTTGTATTTATATATTTCATAACTTTTATAAGATATAACATAACATAATACAAGACTTTATGCAACATATCATAGTAATATATAATGTTATTTAACCCATTAAATAACAATATAAAATATTCTCTTAAAATAAATTATTCATATAATTTATTAGTTTCTCAAGTGCAATTATTTAGAAAACCAGTTTCTAAATATTCTAAATGTTAATATTTATTTGTTTGATCATATCATAAATAAATATTATAAGTGTTTGTCTAGCTTGTTATTGGGTATGACCCGACTTGGATCATAACATACTAGCCACATCAATTTAATATGTGTCTTGGGCATACCCATTTCAACAATCTTCCACTAGCACAAGATACATAGAAGATTGATGCAAGTAGTAAATACCGCCTAACAACGGTTTACTACCCCTAATACGTATGACGAAGTGTCATTCAATAACATCATCCCCTTCAAGTCCCTTACTTGAATATGATTTAGGTGAATCAATCATTTATCATTTCGTTACAGATGTTATGTCAAATACAGAGACATAGAATGATCATTCTCTGTTGATTTAACTTTAGCAGGCCTTAGACATCTTACTCTCAACGAATAAGAGGAACAAATCACATATTGACTACATACGTCTCTCACAATCACCTTGTACCACACCTGAGCTTAGCCTTATGTACTGTCACATTACAGACAACAAAGAACCAAGTCAAAGTATAATATTTGGTGAATATCAAGACCCAATATGTATCTCAGGTCAGAGGATACTATGATATTCGCCTTTACTCAAAATTACTTATGATCAATCACAAAGACTCCATATAGTAATATTTGAGAGCGGGTCAGTCCAATATTTGTATCCCACAAATATCCATGAACTTTGGCAGCAACACTTTGCTCTATATTCATACCTAATGAATATCCACCAATCCAAGTTCATAATAGTCTTACTTCATATTTGTCCCACAAATATGATCGACTACGGACGTTTAGAATAATTAACTTATTCAGGATTTAAACATGCTAAAATGGAACATAACTCAAAATGCCATAATCAATAAAATGAGTCAAAATAACAATTGTTCCAATATCCAAATACAAAGTAGATCAAATACAATCACTAGAATATCGAAGTCCTAAGGCACAAGTATGTCCCTCATGCTTTGGCCGTTCAAGGAGCTTCGTAAGTGGATCCGTAATGTTTTGATCGGTGTGAACTTTGCGTATACATATCTTTCCCTTTTCAACTTCATCTCTTATGTAGTTGAATCTCCGCTCAATGTGCCTAGTCTTTTGATGTGCACGAGGTTCCTTAATTTGTGCAATTGCACCCTCGTTATCACAAAATATTTCTAGGGGATCCTGAATAGTAGGGACTACCCCTAGGTTTGTAATGAATTTCTTCAACCGCGCAGCTTCTTGTGTTGCCAATGAGGCGGCGGTGTATTCTGATTCTGTAGTGGACAATGCTACAACATCCTGTTTCGAGCTCTTCCAAGAGACTGTTCATCCATTTAAAATGAAGACATGCCCAGATTGTGATCGAGAATCATCTCGATCAGTTTGGAAACTCGCATCCGTGTAACCCTTTACAACGAGTTCCTCTTCACCAGATCCATATATTAGAAACATATCCTTAGTCCTTCTAAGGTATTTCAATATGCTTTTAATAGCCATTCAATGACTGTTACCTGGATTTTGCTGGTATCTACTTGTCACGCTTAAGGCACATGACACGTCTGGTCTAGTGCATATCATTGCATACATGATGGATCCTATAGCAGACGCATATGGGATTCCTTTCATTCTTTCTTGCTCATCCTTTGAGCTTGGACATTGAGACGCATTCAATATCTTTCCCTTTTGAGTAGGTACCAAACCTTTCTTAGAGTTCTCCATCTTGAACCTTTTCAAGACTTTGTCAATGTATGCACTTTGGTTCAAACCTATCAAGCGCCTTGATCTATCCCTATAGATCTTTATTCCCAAAATATAGGCGGCTTCACCAAGATCCTTAACGGAAAAACAACTTCCAAGCCAGGTTTTAACACCTTCTATGGTTGGAATATCATTTCCAAATAGTAGAATATCATCGACATACACTACTAGGAAAGTGATGATGCTCCCACTAACCTTCTTATACACACAAGCTTCATCGGCGTTCTTGATGAATCCAAAATTCTTAATTTCTTCATCAAAACGGTGATTCCAACTTCAAGATGCTCGTTTCAATCCATAGATTGATTTCTTAACTCGCATACTTTGTTAGGATGTTTTGGATCGACAAAACCTTCAGGCTGAACCATATAGACATCTTCATCAAGATATCCATTGAGGAAAGCCGTTTTGACATCCATTTGCCAAATCTCATAATCATAATATGCAGCTATGGCAAATAATATCCTAACTGACTTTAGCATAGCGACGGGCGAGAAGGTCTCATCATAAACAACCCCTTGAGTTTGAGTGAAACCTTTTGCTACAAGTCTCGCTTTATAAGTATCAAGTTACCATGCATATCGGTTTTCTTCTTGAAAACCCACTTACTTCCAACTACTTTGGAGTTAAGAGGTGGCACAACCAATTCCCATACTTGGTTGTCATACATGGATTGTATCTCTACGTTCATGGCTTCAAGCTATTTGTCACAATCGGATTTTGACATTGTATCATGGTATGTGGATGGTTCATCTGAATCTACCACATAGCATCCATCCATGAAAAACCCATATCTTTCAGGTGGACTACTAATTCTACCAGATATGCGAACGTTATGTGTGTATTGATCAACCACTTGATCCTCTTCAACAACCTCTTGTTGAGTGTTAGTATCAACCAAACGTGTATCGGCTTGTGGTTCTTGATCCTCAGCAAGTTCCACTGTTCTACTACTAGCTCCTTCCATAAGGAACTTAGCTTCCAAGAGCTTACCCTTTCGAGCAACAAATACCTTTTGCTCTGTTCGATACGGTAAAAGTAATATCCTATATCATCTTTAGGATATCCTACAAAGATACACTTAGTGGATCGTACTTCCAATTTGTTTGGAGTGTATTGTTTCACATAAGCTTCACAACCCCATACCTTCGAATATGATAATGATGGAGCCTTTCCATACCATATTTCAAAAGGTGTCTTATCCAGTTTCTTGGTTGGGGGCATATTCAGTATACGGGTCGCGGAGAGCAAAGCGTAACCCCAAAATGATAGAGGCAATGTGCTTCTAGCCATCATAGATCGAACCATATCCAATAGAGTTCGATTCCTCCTTTCATACACACCATTATGTTGTGGTGTTCTAGGTGGAGTAAGTTGTGAGATAATTCCACAATTCCTAAGATAATCTTGAAAAGCATCACTTAGGTATTCACCTCCTCTATCGGTGCGAAGGACTTTGATTGTTTTCTTGAGTTGATTTTCTACTTCACTTTTGAAATCTTTGAACATTTCAAACGCGTCATCTTTGTGTCTTATCAAGTACACATAACCATAACGACTATAGTCGTCGGTAAAAGTAATGAAGTATCTTTCACCATTCCTAGTCATTGGCTTGAAAGGACCACATACATCCGAATGTATAATACCTAATAAGTCTTTTGCTCTTTCAAAGGTGCATTGAAGGGTGCCTTAGTCATTTTGCCTTGTAAACAAGATTCACATACATCAAATGAATCTCTTCATTTGTTTCCAAAAGACCATTCTTTTGAAGTGTTTGCATGTGATTTTTGTTTATATGTCCAAAGCAACAATGCTAAAGATAGGAATTACTCAAATCTAATTTGAGTTTCTTGGTGGTTGCTTGGTACATTGAACTATCAAATGATGTATTATCATGAACCTAAATACCATTTGAAGGCATAGCTTTAAAGTAAAACATGTCATTCATCAAAACATAAATGTCATCATTTACAAACTTTAAATTAAAACCATATTGTAGCAAGAGGGAAACTGAAATAATGTTCCTAGTCAAACTAGGAGCATACAAAATATTTTTCAAGGTGATTTCCAAACCACTTGGAAGTTTCAAAACATAGTCTCCTCGAGCTTCAACTTAAACCTTTGCTCCATTGCCCATGAAGAGACTAATGTCTCACTTCTAGTAATGTTTATTTCTTTTGAACTCCTGCAACAAATTGCAAATATGAGTTCCACATCCGGTATCCAATACCCATGTGTTTGAAGAAATAACATTAAGGTCAATATGTATCATAAAGATTGTACCTGAGGTTTCCCCGCATTCCTCTTGGTTTTCAACTCCTTGAGATAGGTCGGAGAATTTCTTTTCAATGTCCTATCTCTCCACACTCAAAGCATGGATCAGTCGAAGCAACCTTTTGCTTCTTTTCCTTTGGTTTCGTGGGTTCCGCTTTAACCTTTCCTTTTCCTTTCCCTTTGATGTGGCCCTTCCTTTTGGCAAAACTTGCCTTGGAGTCGGGGTGGGGCCTCTTCTTGTTGCCTCCCTCATTGATCGTTAGAACGGGTAAAGCCTTTTTACCCCTGCCTGCCTCGGCAATTTTGAGCATTGCATGAAGCTCACCAATGCTCTTGTCCCATCCGTTCATGTTATAATTCATGACAAAAGTCTCAAACTTCTTTGTTAAAGAGTTGAGGATCAAATCAGTAGCCAACTCTTTAGAGACGGGACAGTTGAGCCTTTCGAGGCAATGAATGTGGCTATTCATCTTAAGGACATAAGATGAGACCGATTGGGTTTCCTCCATTCGACATGCATGAAGCACCCGAACCGTTTCGAAGCGTTCTACCTTGCTTGTTGAAGGAACATTTCCTTCAATTGGGTAACATGTCGTACGCCCCGTGATGTTCAAAATCCTTTTGAATTTTGGGAATCATAGTTCCCAACATGAGGCAAGAGGCTTGCATGGAGTCCTCGGTATACTTAACCCAATCGTTATAGGCTTCCACATATTCCACGTTAGGTTCATCGGGAATAGGATCGTCCAACACATAGGATATCTTCTCTTGCTTGAGAACGATTCTCAAGTTTCGATACCAATCCATGAAGTTGTTATGGTTGAGACGATCCTTTTCAAGAATTGTTCTTAATGATAGGTTACGGACGGTTTGGGTAATTGTGTTTGCATTGTTAGCGGCCATCTACAAAATTTTAACAAAGTTCAATTTTAGTATTTTCGATATTATTAAATTTTAATCATTAATACCCTTTTATGTCTCATAGACAATTAATAATTAAAATCTAGAATCCAACTTACATTTAAATATTGGTTAGGTGACCTGTATCCCATTCTTATTTAAATTAACAAGGTAGTCAACGTTTGACAATTACAACCTTTTGCAATTTCTAGCCGTATGGGATCGGTTAAACATCGTTATGTTTAGTTGGCATGTTTAATCCCATCAACACCTTTGTATGCCATGCTTCGGTGACCCTAATCACATGGTTTCCAAATCAAGTCCTCCTACTTAAACACATGTAAGTTTACACATACAAGTGGTTAGGTAACCTTTATCCCACAAATATGGTAAGCCTACCTCAAACACACAAGTTCCTTCATCCCACAAAGAATTTCCAAGTGATTCGAGTGTGGTGTAAAAGGATGGTGTTTGACTTGTTTTATAAAAGGGATTTTATGTTTTCAAAATTCTAGTTTTAGAAAACTTTATGTACCATACATTTCATGCATTCAAATTCATGGTACCTTAGTGAAAACCAATTTTCAAGGTTCTTTTAATAAAACACATTTTATTATAAAATCATTAACCTTTAATAAAACCTTTTATTAATTGCTTTAATGATTTTTAAAGAACCAATTTTAAGCTTGTTGTTTATTAGTTTGTTAAGCACATATCCACATATCATTCAAACAACATAATAAAACAACCATACAAGCATAACACACAAAACAATAGGTGCATAACCATAGCCAACTATTTTTGACAATACTTGTTAGCCGAAACAAGTGTGCCAAAAGGTCCTTCCTAAAGGGTGAATATTGACACAAGAAATGTGTCGTTGAACTCTCACTTAAACCCGCATCCAAATACTTCAAGTCTCCTTTTGTGTTGTGATTTCTTTACTTTCTTTGGGCTTCCAAATGATCTTTAAATTCAGCTCCAAACTCCTTTGGGCTTCAAAAATTTATTTTGATTATTAGGCTAAAATCCCGTTAAGAACTATGAAGTCCTTTAGGCCCAAAATTGGCCAAAACCAAAACGCATTTAGTGTGCATCTTCTTTTACAATAAAGTATCCTAATACATTTTTTCTAGTAAAAGAAATGCAACTAATCTATTTACTTACATACCAAATGAAAATAAATAAATTACATATTTTTCAAATGGAAGAACAAAGATAATTAATTATTACAACCCATTGAAATAATAAAATATAAATCACAAACACAATCATTCAACATATTTAAACATAAGGTCATGGCTAGGTTATAAACACCAAAATATATATCCACATATATAATTAAATTCATTAGCAAAAATGGTTCCCTTTTACATCCAAATTTTCGGCCAAGTGAAAAACCGAAAAGATGGGTTTTTATCCAAACAAACAAATCATCTATATGACATTATTTTTCAAGATACTTTTATGCATGTATTAGAAACATCTTGAAAAATAAAACGAGAACCATGTTTTAAAATTTTCGGCCATAGGGTTTCTCCAAACCCAAAATCCCGAAATTTTTAAATCCATTGAAGCATGCATTCATATAAGCGGCTCTGATACCAATGTTGGGGTTTTAACATGTTTATCAAAGTTAATTTATCCATATAAAATAATAACGCAGCGGAATAATTATTTAAAACATGTTACTTACAAGATATAAAACTCATTTTATATGTAAAACCAAAACCCGGATCCATATATGTACATGCGTGCTATCAAAACACAACCATAGGGTGTTTAGAATACTACCTTTCAAGTAGTTAGGAGATGAAGAAGATGTGTTCTTGAAGGGAAATCTTCAAATGAGAAGACCTCAAGCTTGTATACCCCAAGCCTTCCAACAAAACACTATGATTATGCTAGGATTTCTATACTTATGAACTCACTTGAAATACCCTCTTGATCAACCACCTATGGCCGAAAATTAGAGAGTATGATCTTCAATTCTTGCACTTGAATTATTGTGTGTAAGAGTATTTAAGAGAATAATATCAAATCTTGCATATATCTTACATGATCTTATGTAAGATCTTAAGACATGTTGCATGCAAAACTATTGGACAAAATCCCACCTAAGGAACCCCATATGGACGGCTCTATGGGGTCTTTTATAAAAAAAAAAATTTCTTTTATTTAAATCTTGTATTTATATATTTTATAATTTTTATACGATATAACATAACATAATACAAGACTTTATGCAACATATCATAATAATATATATAATGTTATTTAACCCATTAAATAACAACATAAAATATTCTCTTAAAATAAATTATCCATATAATTTATTGTTTCTCAAGTGCAATTATTTAGAAAACCAGTTTCTAAATATTCTAAGTGTTAATATTTATTTGTTTGATCATATCGTAAATAAATATTATAAGTGTTTGTCTAGCTTGTTATTGGGTATGACCCGACTTGGATCATAACATACTAGCCAAATCAATTTAATATGTGTCTTGGGCATACCTATTCCAACATCTTATCATTCTTCTTACCTTCTATGCTGTTTTCTGGTTTTGGAAGAATGTGATCAAGGACATACATGCTGGTAGAATAGTTGATTAACAATTTGTTAAGGCGTTCAGTTTCAATTTTAGTTTTCTCCAGCTCACTTTTTAGCTCAGCAGTTGTGTTAATATGGAGTTTAATGGCCATTTGTTTGTCCATCATAGTTGCTTTGAGCATTGAAAGTGTTTTATCATCTTCTTTGACAGTTTTCTCATACTATCGAATGGTCCTGCTAAGTTTATCATATGACTCTTTTACAGTGTTGTAATCATAAGATAACTTATCATTGTACGATTTAAGTTCTTTAAAAGCTTTCTCCTCTTCAGCACATTGTTCACATGCCATGTCACATTTCAAGCATGGTCTGACCATTTCGACAGTTTGAGCTTTGATTGTTTCTTTTACTGTTTCAACCTTTTCTACCAGTTCTCCCACACTGACTACCACTTTTATATTGGCCATGAGTGCTTTGTTGACAATGTCAGTTAAGCTCTCCAGTGTTACAGGTTTGGTTACATCAATTACTTCCACACATTCTGCTTTTGTTACATCATTGCTTTCTCCTTGGTGGCTTGAATCAAAATTCCCTGCAAAAGTTTTAAGAATAGTGTCAAACAAACAAGTTTTAGGAGTACCTCTTAGACCTTGTTCTTCTTCTGCTGATGATCTGAAGTAGTCCGCAAGAACTTCTTCCATCTCTTCTTCTGATACTTCTTCTGATGATTCAGGCTCTTCCATAATTTCGGCTACGAGAGCAAGACTTTCTTTCTTGGTATTGAAGTTGTTCCCGTTGAACCCTTCATCTTCTTGTGTGACCACTAGAGCTTTATCTTTTGTGTTCGAAGGTCCGTTTTCGATTTGCACCATTCTTTTCTCTGGCTGTGGTCGATGGTAAATTGCCTTCTTGTAATAATCATCCCCAAATGGATTATGATTTCCTTTTACTTCGTGATTCGGACATTCACGCTTGAAGTGTCCTTTCTCCCCGCATTTAAAGCATGTAAATTTGGATTTATCAAACCCGAATTTTCCATCAAGACCTCTCAAATCGTCTCTTCCCGTGATTTCCATGAAGCGTTGAGCTCTACGAACCACTGACGCCATACACCACATAATATCAATCAATTCCATCTCTTCTGGATCAATCTGGTCATAATCTTCTTTTGTCATTTTCGGATTTCCGATTCTCCCAGCTACCAAACTTTCATAAGATTCCAGAACAGTTGCAAGTAATACCATATGTTGCTTTGCAGTTTGCTCGCTGAAGTCTTGAGCATTCTGAAGGTTTACTGCAATGTTACATTGTAGTATTCGTTGGTTGGAATTGGATTGATTCTGTTGATTGTTTTGTGGTTGGTTGGAGCTTTGAGACGATTGTTGCCCTTGTGGAATATTTGGATTGAAGGAAGCAAACGATTGAAATCCACTTGACTGGTTTGAAGGTGGAGTTGCGTTAGAACTGGCACTGAAAGCCGTTTGAATATTTAGGTGCATTAGGATTTCCTTTGTAGTACAAACCTACATCCTGTTGCAAGTTCATCCTTTTGCTTTTGCCATTTTCTACATCTCCAATTCATGCCCTTCCAATTTATCGATAAATCTTGGAAAACTAAGACTATCATACTCTGCTCCATTCTTTAGGATTGTTAGATATGTGGCCCATTCTCCTTCAGGTAGCGAATCTACCAATTTATCGACTAATTCTTCATTGGTTTTAATAATTCCCATTCGCTTCATTTGAACTACCAGGTGGCAGTATCTTTCTATGAGTTGTTTCATTGTTTCGCCTTGAATGAGATTGAAAACTTCAAATTCTTTGTTCAACAACGCTTTTTTCCCTTACTAAGCTGAGTACTTCCTTGTGCCCTTAGACGTAAAGCAAGCCACAATGACTGAGCATCGTCATCATGTTGCAAGAGAACCAAGATATCTTCATTTATGGCTTGTTGTAAAAGATTCATCATCTTCTTCTCATTAATGTATTTATCTCGTTCGTCATGGGACAAACGTGCCAAAGTCTTTTCGAGACCAACTTCATTAAGCGTTGCTTGGTACTTGTTCTCGATTGCAATCTAGCAATTAAAATTTGTTTCCTGAACCCAGTTCTTAAACCTCTCACTCCAACTTTCGTAGTCTTCTATGTTCATGAGTTTCGGAGGCTTTGTAGTGGTTCCCATTTTGTTTTCGAGATTCATATTCTGAGCTGCTACGGAGGTTGTGACAACTTGTGTGGCAAACGCGTTATGGAAATCTTCATCACCTGACATCTTAAAAATACTTTTAACAGGAAAACAGATTAGAACTGGTTAGACTGACACAAACTGAAAATCAAGAACTGACAAGGGATTTTCGTACGAAAATGTGAGACTGATTTTCGTGCGAAACAAATGTTTTGTGCGAAAATTTCAAATATTGACACTTTAAACTTTTAAAGATTTTAACCACTTTATTTTCGTACGAAATATAGATTTTCGTGCGAAAATACTAATCTTCTTTAGGCACTTGTTCACAATTCAACATTTTCAGCAATTTCAAGCATGATTTTAATGAATTTTAAGTTTGTATGTTTCAGTAATTTGTTTAGAATCGATTTTAACACATCATACTAGAAACCTAGTCCAATTTGTCCATGAAATCCCTTAGATCTAGATGAAGTTCCAATAAAAGAGTAGAAGAAGAGTTCTTTAATGGATGAATCTTGAACTTTGAAGGTTGAATCCAGCTGAAACTTGGTTGTTTGTTCTCAAATTAGACCTCAAGGCTCTGATACCACTTGTGAGTGTAGGATCTGACCCAACTCGTGAGCTTCCGGTGAGATTTGCTCAGCTAACAGAGGCGGAATTCATTGTTAACCGAGTGAACAAACAATCTACAAGTATGATGATTACTGTTAAACACATCTGAATCTTGTATTAATCAACTTTTGGAAAGATTACAGACTCGAGTAGGGCTTCGCCTCTGATAAAAAAAAAGCATCACAGACTAACATCCCAAGTCACCTATTTATAGGCAAGACAAGACAGCACCTAGAGACTGGGACAGAAGGAATTTTCGCACGAAATTTTCGTGCGAAAATTCTAGTATTAAAACAAAACTTTTAACGTTTGACATTTGACACTGCGAAACTCTATCTATAGATCAGACTCGTCCTAGACGTAGGCAATAGACATATGTGCACCAACAAAACCAACCGAAGCAAGAAGATTTGGATCACAAATGATTAAGAGTGACGGCGATGAAGCCACAGGACATCGTGGAGAGTCTGATGAGACTTGAAAGATGCTTTCAAAAACCTAATATTTGGATTTAGCCATCCAAATTTCCTAATGTAATTCAAAGTTCAATTTTTGGAATGCCCGCCCAAATCTCCATCAGCTTATAAGGTTTGTACATAAAGCTTCCAAGTATTGTACCATTTTCGGTACCAGTTGGTATCGAGCTCATCCCTAGTTACATACCATCAAGTAGTAGTGGAACTTTGGGCTTAGTTTCATCGGAATCTCTGGGTCTAGCATCCCAGCAAAAACTACTGTCCTGCAACCCATGCAGCCCAATATTAAAAAAAATATAGTTTGGAATCATGTTATTTATATTTTTGAAGGAATAAGCAAATCAAACAATTAAGTTTACCTTTGCTCTGATATGGCCCATTGGACTGTTGAACTCATGAAAAACATGTTGCACTAACATGGGCTCGAGCGCATATTTTTATGAATCAGTTTGTTTCAGTTTGTCGGAGAGTTCCAATGGCAAGAGTCGACAATTAACAGCTTTGCAATCGTTTTCAGCAAATTTGAACTAAACCTTCAATCAACACATATACAAAGAACTAAACCTTCAATCAACAAATTTGAACAAGACATAAGATGATTTGAACAGTAAACCATAAATCTACAGACCCAATTCCATGCATGTTGTTTGAAAGATCTACACATGAAGAAACACTAAATCTACATAGGCAATTCCTCCAACATCGCCATAAAAGGTGGGTCAGACAGATAAGGTAATCAATTTAGGTCTCAACAGGTCACTTTTGTATGCAGGCTGAAACAGGCCAGGTCGTGATAAGCCCGCCCACTAATACTTTTTTTTTGTAGCTATCATGATTATATATTATAAAAGAACTTTAAATAAAATAATTTAAAACACACATTATGCCATTTAACAAATTGGTTGCTTAGTAAATACAAATTTTAACAACAGATAACAATAAACATTAGAAGTAGATACCCATTTTTAATCATTAAAATACCATATGTAAGCTAATAGTATGTTACAGTTTCAAGTAACACCATCTGAAATGTTAGATAATAAACATGCATTATTAGTATTAACACACATATTAAGTAAATGAAAGCCCAGGTATGTATAGCATTTTGGATTTCTAGGATAAGATTGACTCACTAAGAGCAAAGATAATTATCTTAGCATAAAGGGAATTCAACGCCTCAAATTTGGTCAGAATTGAATATAACCCAAAAAAGGGTATTCAACGCCTCAATACGTCTAGATTTGGGATTTTCTTATTACGGAAACCTAACATCATCATCACTCTTGTCCTCTACAGCTTTTGCTACCATGAGCAAAAATTAGGTTTGTGATTGTTACGTAACATTTGTATGAAGGGAAATGATTGAATCATAAAACAAACTGTTGTATGAAAGCAAGAATGGACTGTCTACCTTAATTGGATTTGCCAAGCAGCTTCTCAATTCTGAGCCAACATTCAAAGCATCACAAGATAGATAAACATGGTAAACTTTATATCTAAGTGGCCTTAGTCACAGTGAACTCATGCTTGTTCCTTGGAAGTGAATCCATGTCCAATTCCCGTGTAAAAAAATAATTTAATTCATTATTAGCAAATTCACATGAACTAACATCCAAATTAAAAGCAACTAAAATCTTGCTTAAACAAGAAACCAAAAAAATGAATAATATTAGTTCTTGAAATTTAAAAGATCTGCCAGTTTTTTTCACATGAACTAACAACCAAGCTAAAACCTTGCTTAAAAAAGAAACCAAAAAATATTAAATATTTTTAGTTCATGAAATTCAAAAGAAAAAATAATAACATGTTCCCCATTCTCATCTTTGGTCTTTTGTTTCAACGAAAACCTAGAACCACCAATGAGTGTTCTTCTTCTTCTTTACCCCTCCTAATACGCTCTGGTTGACCATCATGTAACAACACAAATTATTACTTTACAGATCTGAAAAATACGAAGAAACCCTAGATCTACAAAAATATTTACAGATCTGAAAAATAAGAAGAAACCCTATATCTACAAAAATACAAGATACATACAGGAGTGATATGAGTCCTACAAAAATATTAAAAAATTATAGGGTGAACAGTGTCCCTCCAAATTTATAGATGAACAGTAACATTTTATATCTCCTCCACTCACAACCCCCATAACCATTTTTCATAATATGCAAAACTCTCACATAAAAATGGAGAGTTGGATGTGAATGCTCTTAGTCTTATCACTATAAATAAATAATGTGCTACATTTTTTTTGCAAAGTCGGGTCACCCCACAAAATGCCTTTTTTTGCAAATGTAGAGAAATTTATAAATAAATAATGTGCTACATTTGATTTCATGGATTTTATAAGAGTTTCAACCCATTTGACTTGCATAATCTGCGTTAACCCATTGTATGCAAATGGATCTAAATTGTAAAAAAGAAAAAAAAACACATTAAACAGATTTAGAACATAAACCTAGGGATGAATATTTGGTACCGGTATCGAACCGTACCGCGTATATTCGGTACCGGTACCCACTTTCCCCATTTTTCGGTACCGGTACGGTACCGACATTTACAGGTAAAACACTGGTAAGTACCGGTACCGAACAAGTATATTCGGTACTGGTACCCACTTTCCCACTTTTTCGGTACCGGTACTTCGGTACTGAACGGGTACTGTGCTCATCCCTACATAAACCGACCCGAAATAGCCTGAAATTAACCAAACCAAAACCGTTTACAACTTGACCCATAAATAACAATTAACCCACAACTCACTATTCTGTAGAAAAAAAACTGAACCCAAAATGAACAAAACCTCAACCTGAACTGTGCTTCTAGCTTATTTGGGGTTGTTTCAAATGCTATCAAATCAGCACCAGATTCAGCTAAATTTGAACCCTTCTTTGGTGACTACAAATTTATTGTGACTACAGAATAGCAATCTTAGGTTAGGTTGTATGCAAAAATAAAAGTTTGACTTCAGGCACCTTGCCATGCATAACAAAAATAAATCAAAGATGTAATGCATTAAATATTGTGGAGAAACAATAGAGCATATACTCACACATGTAATATTTTTATAATTGAATCTGAATTCCTTGATTTCTATTGATGAAGAAGGGAACAATATATAATACAAGAACCTAACTAATTCCTAACTAATTCAGGGATAAAATATAAAACGGATATACATAAGAAATACATAGATATACATAAACTATAAAACGGATATACATCCGCTAATACGCCCCCGCAGTCGTAGCAGTAGGTCTTCCGATGCATAGACTGGACCGAAATCGTTGAAACAACTGGCGTGGAAGACCCTTGGTGAATATGTCAGCGTATTGATAGTCTGCTGGAACATGAAGAACTTTGACAGAACCCATACGAACCTTCTCGCGAACAAAATGTATGTCAATCTCGATATGCTTGGATCGTTGATGTTGGACCGGATTCTGAGATAAGTAGACAGCAGAGATATTGTCACAGTAGACAACTGTGGCCCGGGTAATTGGAAGATGGAGTTCGAGAAGTAGGTTTCTGAGCCATGTTATTTCTGCAACGGTGTTGGCCACACCTCTGTATTCAGCCTCGGCATTGGAACGTGAGATAATCGCTTGACGTTTTGATGACCAAGAAACCAGATTATCACCGAGGAAGACACAGTAGCCTGAAGTAGACCTTCGTGAATCAGGGCAGCCTCCCCAATCCGCATCAGAATAGGCTGTGATATGAGCTGATTTGGATGGTAAAATAGAGATTCCATAGTCTAGTGTACCCTTGAGGTATCGAAGGAGCCGTTTCATGAACTGGAAATGAGGATCTCGAGGGGAGTGCATAAATAAACATATTTGTTGCACTGCATATGATATATCAGGTCGTGTGAAGGTTAAATACTGCAGTGCACCAGCAAGGCTACGATATAAGGCACCATCTGAGAAGGGTTCTCCAGCAGTTGCACTTAGTTTAGAATTGGTGTCAGTAGGTGTGGCACATGGTTTACAATTTTCCATTTTAGCACGAGCTAAGATCTCTGCTGCATATGTGGTCTGAGATAAGAACAGGCCACCATTTCGTCGGGTTACCGCAATCCTGAGAAAATGATGTAGTGGTCCGAGATCAGACATGGCAAATTCCCTGGAAAGAGTGGCAATGAAGTGCTGCAAAAGTGTCGGATTGGAGGCTGTCAAGATGATGTCGTCTACATAGAGAAGTAAATATGCCATTTGATCACCCTGTTTGTAGACGAACAAAGAAGTATCACTCGTGGTAGACCGAAAACCACACTTTTGTATATAGGAAGCAAATCTGAGGTACCACGCACGTGGAGCTTGTTTTAG
Source organism: Scalesia atractyloides (assembly GCA_947069175.1). Classification (NCBI taxonomy): domain Eukaryota; kingdom Viridiplantae; phylum Streptophyta; class Magnoliopsida; order Asterales; family Asteraceae; genus Scalesia; species Scalesia atractyloides. Next base: position 73,539,598 of record CAMTDV010000014.1, read on the forward strand.
CCCATATAAAGACTTTTGAAGTCGACAAACATGCTTTGGATTATTACTGTCAACAAACCCAGGTGGCTGAAACATGTAAACAGTTTCATTAAGGTCCCCGTGTAGGAAAGCGTTCTTGACATCCAGTTGATGAATGGGACAAGAACGTGAAGTTGCTAAGCTGAGGACGGTACGAATCGTAGTGGGCTTAACCACTGGGCTGAATGTCTCGTCACAATCAACACCCACCTGTTGAGATTTGCCATTTACAACCAAACGCGCTTTGTAGCGCTGTAATGTACCATTGGCATGATATTTGTGGCGAAATAGCCACATACATCTGATAATATGAGCATCTGCAGGTCTTGGCACAAGCTCCCATGTATTATTAGCTATTAATGCCTGGTATTCGTCGGTCATAGCCGAGTGCCAGTTCTGGTCGGTCAAGGCCTGGGTGTGGGATTTGGGTAGTGGGGAAATATTGTGCTCGGAGGTGGCTAAGAGGGTAGGATCTGTTGAGGGTAGGGAACCAGTTTTAGACCGGGTCTGCATAGGGTGGGTAGAGGGTGGCGGTGGTAGGTTAGATTGTGAAGGAGCTAGGGTGCTATGTGCATGTTCTGGGAAGAAAACAGGTCTGGATGCATTAGAATCAGACCTGTTTCTGCGGCTGTAAGTGTGGGTAGGGGTGGGGAATGTGGCTGTGAGACCGTGGGGGTAGGGGTGGGGGTGGGTGTGGAAGCATGGGCTGGGAAAAAAATGGGTCTGGATGTTGCTGGGTCAGACCTGTTTCGTCGGCTGTAGGTGTGGGTTATGGGTGGGGTAGATGGTTTGGAAGTAGTAGTGGTGTCGGTTGTGGGAGGAGAGGAGGTGAAATGAAACGGGGTACTCATGGGTGAAGGTTCCGAATCAGGGTGAGAGAATAGGGTGGTATGAGGTGTAGGTGGGGTAGAGAAAGGAAATGTGGATTCGTCAAAGGTGACGTGACGGGATAAATAGACACGTCCAGTTGAGGGGTCTAAGCATCGATATCCACGATAATTCATTGGATATCCGAGAAAGATGCATGGAGTAGAACGGCGGGCTAGTTTGTGGGGTCGAGTAGTGTCACACCCTCAATTTCCACTTGCGGAGTTTTACCGCGAGGCGTGTGAACAAACCAGAATCTGAAACACTAGTACGTCGAACGACTCTACATGATTTGATTATACGTTTTGCAAAATCGTTCATTGTAGATTTTATATCAATTACCAATATTTAGCAGAGCATTATTTTTAAAGTTTGAGCGGAAGCATAAATAAGTAGTGATGCGGGCGCCAACACAAACGCCAAAACAAATGAAAAATCCCAAAACAATATTAATAAATGAGACTCGATAAAGATGTCTTGTTCAATGCATGTGCGTGCACCTAGAGCTCCTAGCGTCCTGAGAAACATGTAAAGAAACAAGTGTCAACATTAAAGATGAGTGAGTTCACAGGTTTTCATAAATTCGTTTGTTCGGTTATAGTTTGTTACTCCGTTATCCCCAACCTGGGATAACATATCAGTTCCATTATTCCAATCCCGGAATAATAAGTTGTTGCTTCCAATATTCCCAACCCGGAGTATTAAGTTGTTGTTTCCATTATCCCCCACCCGGGATAATAAGTTGATGTTTCCAATATTCCAAACCCGGAATATTAAGTTGATTCGTAATTAAGTTCAATGTTAATATATATAGGTAGCTAGCCTAAAGTCATGTCACTAAGTGTTCGCGATCGAAGCTGACAGTTGTGCCTCCGTTTTGCCAGGCCTATCACATGACCATGGCGATGTTAGGCCAATCATACACCCGTTGACCATACCCGGTCGGCTAGCGCGACTAGCTCGGATGGGGCTCGTCAGACCCAGTAGTACTACTTATAATTCCCCCGCTATTTAACCCAAATACTAACGATCTGAGGAAATTGTCGAGGACTTAAGTGATAAAGCTGCTTAGTGCCCATAACATTACATTAACATTAACTTAGTTACCGTATAGTTATGTGACGTTAAATTCGTATAACGTAAAGAGATTGAGTTTGAGAGTGTATACATGTTTCTCCCCCTGTTGTTTAAAAACCGGATAAAGTTAGGGGCCGTGAACTCACCTTTATTTGCTCGGTTAGTGTAGCAAAGATGTTATAAGAGATGGGACCGCTAGTTGCGTCCTAACAAACCAATTAATTCCACGTCAGCGTGTAATCACACCAATACAAATTCCACACGCAATCTACTTACAAGGTGATACATACCAACAACATATCTAACACTCAAACATGCATGCAAGTATTCTCATGTGATCACAGTAATCAAACAACTTATCATGAACATATTTCAAATCCATGCAACACTTTAATGCATACAATCACAAGTTATCAACTTTCTGCTTAACACTCAATTATTCAGCTGTCTTCTAGGATTTTTATAAAATAGTTCTAACATTCCAAAAATTCCCATATTTTTACAGTAGGTGACATTTATACCATAGAAATTTATATAATTTTTCCAAGTCCTAAATCTTTACCAATTAGCCATAAATATTAATTCATTAAGCTGCAGTCAGATTTACCGCTTTCTGACTGCAGTCCACGGAAGAATTTATTTAAAAATCACTGATCGTCCGATTAACAAAATTCCAGTTGGAGTTGCCTGGAAATTTCTATACCTAGTTGCTGTACAAAAATCATGACTCAACTCTCTACTGATTTTAAAATCTAGCTTGATAACCAACCAACAAAATTCCAGAATTTTCACAGCTTTAGCTACTGAACTTGTTTAGCCCTTTAAAAATATCAAACGACTTCAGAAAATTATGAATCCAGCGCCGTTAGATTCCTTATTCAAATCTCTACGTTCTAGACATCAGAAAATCCGTTTTTCGACAACTAACGACCAAGTTACAGCCTGATGAAGTCGGCTGTAACTATTACTCAGCGACTGATTCAGCATACCTTTATCATAATCTTGTGTAATCCCGTTCATGCGATTAATCTAGGCGATCTAAAACCGATTTCTAATCCTAGATTAATACTAATATTTCACCCATGCAATCCCTAGTTCTCACTTCTAGTTATTATAAACAAAACATACTTGTAACTTGTGATTTCCGAAAACAATTCTGCATATGAACAATGATCAAATCAGCCGATTACTTAACAGCACTTATACTCCGAAACTATACCATCATGCAGTCTGAGAACAGCAACAATCAACACACATATATTCGAAACAACTAATCATTCAAGCATATGTCCGAGACAACAAATCATTCAAGCATGCATATATATCCGAAACAACTAGACATTCAAGCATGCATATTTATCGGAGACAATACAATCATACGATCCGAACACAACAAAGTCACACACATGTATCCGAATATGGTCTTGTATCATATGATAAGGTAAACGAACCGTGATTAAGCTAAGGAATCCGGTGATCAAAGATTGCTTGCAACCGAGAGATCCGTGACCGAGAAAAGGATGTTGTTCGCGACTGGAAAGAATAGTGGGCTGTTTGTGATCGAGGAAGTGAGCAAGGGCTGAACTGGCGATCCAAGGAACAAGTAAAAGGGCTGTTTTGCGACTGAGTTGATAAAGGCTCCGGCTGCTGCTTGCTGCGACCGAGAAAAGAAGCAACTTTCTGCGATCGCAAGTCTGCCGACGGCAATGGAACTCTAGGGTTTTGTGTTGTTGTCAATGACACATGCATGATTTGTATTTATAGGCGCACATGATAAGGTTTACGGTTTGGGATAAGTATAGTGGCCGAGGATCTTGGGTTGCTTTGGTTTGGGTTTGGGTTTGATCTCGCGGCCAAGGAATAGGGTGGGTTAGTTTGATCTTGTGGCCGAGTGGTTGGAGTTTAAAGTTTAGGTTTGATATCGGTTTGGGTTGCACACGGGTTGGTTTGGTTTGGTTTGATCGGCCGAATAGTTTTAGGTTTGTTACGGGTTTGAGTTTGATCTTGGCCGAATTCTTGAGTTAAGGTTTAAAACTTGTTAACTCCTAGAGTCACAATGAATCACTTTGGTTCGTGTCGCGGTTCGGTTCAGTTCGTGTACGTATCTACTCTAATGATTCAATTACTAAAACAATCACACAACACACAACACGTATTCATTTAATTCGTGCACGCTTAATACTTAGCGTATATATTATTCGACAAGTGTCACGTGTAAGTTATCCGAAAAACCCGGATATCACAAGTGGCATTGTGATTTGGAAAACAAGCACACCCGAAGGTGCGAAGGTGAGTGTAGGTGGGATGCCGGTGATAGAGTTTGTATGTGGGGTTAGAAAGTTATGGAGTTTGGTAGAAAGAATGTTATGTAAATAGACGGCAGTGTGAAGTGCTTCAACCCAGAAATGGGAAGGTAGGGAAGCATGGGTAAGGAGGGACATAATGATGTCATTAATTCGTCGGATCATACGTTCCGCCTTACCATTTTGTTGTGAAGTTTGGGGACATGAAAACCGAAATTGAAGGCCGTGAGTGAGAGCGAATGATTGAAATTTGGAATTATCAAACTCACCACCCATGTTACACTAAAAAGTTTTGATATATTTATTAAATTGGGTTTGGACAAGGCGGCGAAATTGAGTAAATTTGGTGAAGGTTTCGGATTTATATTTGAGTGGATAAGCCCAAACAAATTGGGTGTGGTCGTCAATGAGGACCATGTAATATTTGTAACCTGTGTTGCTAGGTATAGGTGAAGTCCACAAGTCACAATGTATAATGTCAAAAGGTTGGAAAGTAACAGAATCAGAATCATGAAATGGTAAACGCTTATGTTTAGCGATTTGACAAGAGTTGCAAAAGAAATTGTTCTTAGATTTATTACAAGAAATTAAATTACGAGAAACTAAGAAATCCATAATAAAATTGCCAGGATGGCCAAGGCGATCATGCCAAACATTAGAGAGCGAAGAAGTAAGCAAAGCGGAAGCAGGTTTGTTGGTTTTGGTGTTGAAGGAGTACAGTGGGCCGGTACTATTGTGGCGGCTCAGGAGCGTTCCATTCTTGTAGTCCTTCACAGAAAAGCCAAAAGGGTCAAAAGACATGGAAACCATATTGTCAGTAGTGAATTTACGAACTGAAACAAGGTTTCGGATAATATTTGGGGTGTAAAGGACATTTTTAAGGGTGTAGGGGCGGACCCGTGAATTGGGTGAGTGAATGGTTGTATGACCGGACCCGTGAATTGGCACACGGTTACCATTTCCAACAAATACAGAATTAATAGTAGTAGTACAAGGAGTGTGAATATTACCTGGTTCGTGTGTCAAATGATCAGAGGCACCGGTGTCAGCAACCCAACTGTCATCTCCCGAGTCCAGTGCCATCGCCTGGAATGCTGCCCCTAATTCTGATGGTTCCAGTGGGTTTACATCTGCCAAGTGGGCCTGAGCAGGTGGAGTGGACCAGGGCTGGTGCTGTCGTGAACTTGGGCCAGTGGCCTGTGGAGGCTGACCAGGAACAATCGGCCAAGATGGGCCTGCCCAACTGGGCTGAGTTGGGTAGGGACATGGTGGGGCCGCAGCCCACCATGGTGGCCAGTAGGGGGATGGACCTGGGCTCCAGACATTGGGTCGGACCAATTGATACTGGGCCGAAGACTGGGAAGAACCACGAGGCTGGTTGCGGTTAGAGGGCTGCTGATTACTGCGACCTGTGCGATGTTGCTGTTGACCCAATGACTGCTGAGGCCTGTGAAATTGACGTCTTGGCTGCTGTCAGTTGTTGTTGCGATAATGAGGGGGGTCCCGGCGAGCCGTAGGTGGCTCGCGAGAGACTTGGGCCACAACAGCCGGGTTGGGGGCAATAGAGTCCCGTGCGTGTTGGCGACGCAGATCTGAGTCGAGCATGTCGCAGGCATCTTCCCATGAGGGAAGGGTGTTATTGATGATAGAGGCTTGAACATCGAATTCCGGTGGTAAGCCGCGAACCAGCTGCAGGACAAGGCGATCTTCTATGACTGGTTGTTCAACAGCTTTCAGTTGGTCAGCCAGATACTTGAGACGCTGACAGTAGTCTTGGAGGCTGGGCATGGAGCGCAAGGTAAGATTGACAAACTCTGTTTCAAGGGCTGCTGCACGGGCGCCCTTGTTGTTCAGAAAGATTTTCCGAATCCGGGTCCATGCGCCATAAGCTGTTGTTTCCTCATCAAGAATACGTGCCAGCAGGTCATCTGAAAGTGTCCCATAGATCCACTGAAGCACAAGAGAGTCAATTTTGGCCCAGTTGGCGTAGTCCGGATCTGTTTTGGCAGGGGTTCAGTGCCATCAATGTGGTGTAACACCTCGTAACCGCGTGCATGCAGGGTGAACAGCTTGACCCATGATGCATAGGTGACTTTGGAACCATCCAAAACACAAACTTTGTGCTGGATGTTAGTCACCGAATAAGCAGGGTGAAGGCTGTCAGTGTGCTTGGAGGATTCTGGTTTGTCTGACATCGAGATGAACAAAAGAAGGAAAAAGAATCGGCTGCAGGGTCCGTGGACAGGGCTGCTGCGAATTTGTTTTAGGTCAGAGCAGTAGGCTCTGATACCATATAATTGAATCTGAATTCCTTGATTTCTATTGATGAAGAAGGGAACAATATATAATACAAGAACCTAACTAATTCCTAACTAATTCAGGGATAAAATATAAAACGGATATACATAAGAAATACATAGATATACATAAACTATAAAACGGATATACATCCGCTAATAATTTTGTGATCTACCTACAAGTAAAAATACGCCATTGTCCGACTTCTGCAGTAAACTGTGAACTGGACTAATACATATATTTTAATTATATGTTTTTTTATTGTAGATTTATGATTACCACCATTACCATCTCATTTTAATAACCGTGACATCAAAAACAGTGTATAGCTTAGATCTTTCCTGTCCTATGTGTTCTACATAGTAATATAGAAAATTGATTTATGAAAAATAGTTTTTGCATAGTAATATGTGAAGAGAAGCTGATAGTATACCTGGGGAGCTGAAATCCTTTTTAGGGCTGAAGATATGGCTGGCTTTTGTGGAGAGATTGCCAATGGCAGCTAAGTTTGCCACCAACGAATTGATCTCATGTATGCTTGTGTATGGCCCGGTGACTGGAAGCTTTACCCAAACGAAGACCTACCACCAAATGGTCCGAGCAACCAAGCAGTGAAGGAGGATGTGATCCGGAGACTCGTCATCTATACCGCAACGGCTGCAGACTCTATCCTCACCTTGAACACATCTGACCCAAATACTCAATTTCGCCAGAACAGAATCCTGCCTTGATAAGCTCTCCAACCATACTGACAAACTTTACGGGGCACCCATCTGATTCAGTAAGGCCAATTGTGGCTGTCTTCTGCCTTGGTGTTATCTGCTATATGCGTCCGAATAGCCGCAACCGAAAATATGTTCTGACCCCGTTGTTCCACACCCATCTTCATCATTCGAAGTGAACACGCAGCTGTTAAGAAGCTTCATTAGATGCCATAGTTGGTCCCATTCCTGCTGATTTCGAGGACCACAAACCCAGTACCAAGACCATTGATCGTTGTCGCCTACCTTGATGAAACACTTATCAACTAAATCCCGCTTATTCGTAGCAAGAGAAAACATATCTGGGAATCGGTCTCTGATCGGCTGCTCCTCCAGCCAAGCGATCAAAATGATGTTTTTTTCTAGATCCGGCTACCGCCGTCCGGCTCTTTTTGTAAATATTTAGGGTTTTGATAATCATGTGTTGGCATCTCAAAAAATCTGGTTCCAAAAAAGGACTAAAGATAAAATAAAATTAAAAACAAGTATATTGTTTTATAGAATTATAGTAATTGTTTACCTTATAAATGAGATGCATAATTCCATCTTTCACAACACAAAGACATGGGCTATTGTATAACATAATTGCCAACAGATGAACCCTTGAATGCTGGTCTCTTCAGCATACAATACAATAACAGCCAACCATGACAGTGCATCTTGAACTATGTTAAGTTGTCCTTAGCAACTGAACCATAAATCCACGTTTAGCAAAGAAAACCTAGAAGAAATGTAAATAAAAAAATAAAATGCATAGCTAACGGGAAAACATATCAAATGGGTCTAAATTATTGCATACAGTCTTTGCTAAATTGTGCTGTTTGAACTAATCTGTAATAATATTGCTTTCCCGATAAATAATTAACTCACTCATTATGTATTAGCCTAATTTACAGTTAAAAATTTATGGATTTACCTTTCGTGTCTCTGATGGCAATTTGCTTCAGTGTTGCCTGATTTTGTCATAACATGCTTGTTCTGTTCAACCCGACTTGCCTGATTTTCTCATAACATGCTTGTTCTGTTCAACCTGACTGATATAATATGTAGTTATAACGGATAGTAAGAAACAACAGCGATGCAAATTGTCTTTGTAGAGCATGTATTTGCGTTTACTCATAAGCATCTAGTTGTAGCCCACACCTCCGTACGCCTTTCCTATAGATCCATACTCATTTTCAACCAGCATCAAACAACGGTCAAAAATCAATTTAAAACACAATAAATTCTTGAACTTTATCATAAATACAAATTCAATGATTACAAAATCAATACTTTAACAATCAATAAACCAGAAAACATTTTACCTTTCGCAATCAGTAAGGTCTCTAATTTGTGCCACACACTTTTCAACCGCTGCTTGAGAGCTCCTATCACTTACTATTGTAGTATAATCCTTGGCGAGAACCACCTTCACAGCATGCTCCAAGACAGAATTGTCAGCCTTGTCTAAGGTGAGCCCCGCTTCATATCTAATAACAATTCGTCATTGATTCTACACACATTCCCCAAATTGCACACACACAGACTCAATATTTCAATCAGTCGAAAAAGTTAACCTAAAATTCTACATTGTTCAAAACCCGAGACAAAAACCTCAAACAATATTGAAAATCAAATTGTAAAACAGAAAGTTGAGAACGAAACCATTATCTTCAAGCACTGTTTCTTGACCTGGTTGTATCAACTCTGATTGGCGTACATGCTCCGCCCGCAACCGCTCTGACCCGCGCTCTGTCAGTACATTTCCATTAACTGGGTTTTCAAGAAACAAAAACCCTAGTTCTAAACATTAAAGAACCACTTCAACATATCATGACATAACATTAAAATTCAAGAACATAATACACAAAACATCAGAGCATACAAACAAATAAATACAAAATTATACAGCGATTCAAGTTGTATAACATAACTATAACCTAACTATGATGAAACCCTAAAATTACATTGTTATTTATTAACAACACAATCAAGTAATAAAATTAAACACTTACAGGGCCTTGCAAATCGATCAAGTGGTCCCGGCATTGAATTGCAATAATCAACAAAACCACTAAAAACTCATAATCACGTAATCAAACAACGAAATCTGCATCACAACTGCAAATATGAGTTGAATTAATGAACAAACAATCGTAAATGATCAGTTTATCTTAAAAAATATACCTTTAAGTTCGCGATAAAGATAGAAAAACAGCCGAAAATGAACTGAAACAAAAACAAAATCGCCCCCCAGGTATCAAAATCGCCACGAACCCTAAGGAGAGCCTTACCAACAACCTGAAGCAAAAGAAAAATTCATAAATTGGTATCTTTTCTTGCCTTATAAAGACCTTTGTAATCAAGTGTTCCAAGATCTGGTGAAATAATCCCTTCATCCAATCTGTCAACAAGCTGAAATACAACAACCATGGACCCAAATACTACATTTTTATGTCTTTGCCACTTAGAGATAACTGAAATTCATTAGAAAAAAGGCTAAGATAAAGGAGATAGGCTACATGCTTCTGAAAAATGAATAAAAGTTTACCATTTTGGAGACTGAAGGTCGAGAAACCCTAATGCTTGGCAATGAAAAAGATGTAAAATGTTTTCCCTTACCGTCTTTGACGTCACTTGAACACCAGACCCTAAAACCTTATACCATCACCGTCTGCTACCACCAATAACACGGTGCAAGCTTGAATCGGAATCAGGAAACAAATTGATTTCTTATTCTTCTTTGATTTTAAGGGTGAATTGCTAGAGAGAGAGAGTATATCCAGGTGGAATTTGAGAGAGAGAGCGAATGAAGAAAAGAGGTGGATTTGACTTGAATTTTGAATTAGGGTTTGTCCGCCTTATCCCGCCTATGCGTGTTTGAAGTCTTTGACGATCTTTCAACATTGGGTGCTATAAGTGGTTGTACAATAAGCATCATGGGTGTACATGTTGAAAAAGTGGCAAATGACCATTCTTACCTTACAATATGTTTATTAATAATATAGTATAGATATGTGTGTATATATATATGTATAATAATTAATAGTCAACCTTTTAGAATTCGGTTATATATAGTATTTATGAGATAGTATATAACTAATAGCTAGGTGACAACACGAGACTTAAACACGATCACATGCATGAAACAAAAATAATTTAGTTTTGGATTCTCATCGTATCTAAACCATTAAATAAAAGAGTTTTACTTTGTTAACATGCTTTTAAACGGGTTGTGGTTGCCTAGTAGATCCTCAAATGCCTCACATTAACCCATTCTTTACAACCCAAATACTGAATTAACATGACTTTCGTGTGAGAGTTGCATTTAAAAATTTTTGATGTACTCTTTTTAACAAAAGTTGCAAATTTCAACTAAATTTACAACCTTTCAAGAAAAATGTTGCAATTTTTAATAAAATTTGCAACCTTTTAACAAAAATGTTGCAAATTCAATATAATTTTGCAACCTTTTATGAAAAAGGTTGCATTACATCTTCTAATGCAACCTTTATGTTCAACAAAGTTGCATTAGAGTCAAATGCAACACATTTGAAAAAGGTTGCTAATAAAAAGTTGCATTACGCTAATTTTCTAGTAGTGTCAGTTCTTTAATACTTAGAATTGAAGTCTTTTTAGAACCCAAGTCTTTTTTTAAAATTTTTTATATCACTTAGAATCTAAGTCTATATCAAAGTTATAAAAATATATATAAGCTGTATTTTTTTTGGCTAACGAAAGTGGGATAAAAAGTATAATATGCCCCAGTTGTTTTTAATATTACTCCAAACATGTTTATAATATCATTGCAACTTTCTCAATTTCTCATCAACTTAGCTTATCTTCATTGTCCAGCAACCACATTTCAAAAATTAAGGTTGAACCTTCCAAGCTCATACTATACATGTTTTTAGCATACTTAGGATTTATTCCTAACATGTTATTAAGTCTAAAACAATGCTAATCCACTAAAATCATAAATCAAAATCGTGTTCTTGACCCAAAACGCTAACATTCAGTTTGGCTCTGTATATCCAAATGAACACATAAATGTGAAAGATCTACCATCAAATTGTCATACCCGAGTATCTATCCCCCTAGCCGGCTAACTTATCCGCACTAATTTTCCGTGGATGATCGAGAACACAAAAATAGGGAAACACATGAATTAGCAATGATGCGGGGGCGATGTTTAACTCCTCTTAGGCTAAGTGTTATGGCTTTACAAATTTTAACCGGCACGTCATAAAGTGTCTGCCATATTACCGACACATCACCATCTTTCACTTTTTTTCACTGCACCCTGTAATAGTTACAGTGGTTTTAACCGTACCCCAATCAATCTTTAATCATTACCTTTTTATTTAAACCTATTTTTAATATAAATTCATTTATACAAATACAATAATAAGTGCAGTTAATTTAAAAAAAAATAAACTAAAAGAACTACCATTAGTATTAAAGTTTTAAAAACTCATCAGCTCACAAATAAAATGTACAACACCATGTACTATGATGTATGGCCCATGTTAAAACTTATAAAATTGCAGCCCACACCAAATTTTAAAAGCACAGCCCACAAGTTAAAATTGAATCTGTTTTTGCTTTCTTCCTCATGCATCCAAAACAATCCAAACTCTAGACTTTAGGGATGACAAATCGTATTTTATCGGATTTAACAGATCTCTAACAACGCAAATAGAACAAGTATTAAACATGAACACAAGTCATTTAACTACTTTATATCTCATGTTTATAACACAGTTGTATGTTTTGTGTATAAAAAAAAAGAAATTATAGATCCTAGCCTCCTAAGTTTATTTATTTTTAAAAAGGTAAAAAATCACATAGTGTACTTTTCAATAAACAGGTCTATCGTGTCTTATACAGATAACCTGTTGACAGCTACTAAAAATTGATTTTCTCGGTTCATCACAGCAACATCTCAATCTAGGTTTGAAGGTTTTTTCTATGTAAATGCACGACACCCAAGACAGCCCAGCCCAACTCCTCATGCTGGTTACTGTATTCACGCTCACGCTCTTCTTCTCACACCCTACTTGAAGCCGTGGTAACGCCCCATGTGACGGTGTTTAACGCCGGTATCACGAGTTACCCAGTAACACATGATCTTAGCAGCCAAGTCTCCAACTATCATGTAAATTACCATTTTTCAAAAGTTATCATTTTTCAAAAGGTTTAGATTTTAGAAAGATCTGTATAACACCGAAGAAGAACAATGCAAGAAGAAGCAACTGTGACACTAGATGAATACTAAAAAAACATATAGGAAATACAAAATTACCGGTAATAATAAAAATAATAACAACAACAACAACAAAGTTCATACAAACGGAATGGTTAATTATTATTATTGTTATGTTATTGTTATCGTTGTTATTATTATTATTATTATTATTATTATTATTATTATTGTTATTATTATTATTATTATTATTATTATTATTATTATTATTATTATTATTATTATTATTATTGTTGTTGTTCTTCTTCTTATTGTTACTAGTAGTGGTAGTGGTAGTAGTCGGTTTCTACTTGTCTTTACATACACCTCTTTCCCTCGACAGTAAGAGTTAGAACCGTGGAAACTCTTACACCGGAGGGAAAGAGGAACAAAGGCATCGCGAACTTGAGTTGGGAGGAGCGGATTTGATACTTGCACATCTTAGAGGACATGGTCGAGGAGAGGTGTTCGTGGAGACGTATGATTAGTGTTAAGGACTTTTAGGAGGTTTGAGCATTAAAGTTTCGTCTTAGGAGTCTAACTTTCAGTATTTTGGCGCGCTTTGCGAATTATTGCTTGCTTGTTTGGTAGCTTTAGAAAGAATTTTTTAGTACCCTATGTTTTTCGGTTTGGTAGCTCTAGAAAGTTTTATTGTTTGGTGCCTATCCATGTCTCATTCGTCTCTTATGTCTATATGTAGCTTTGAGCTATGGGTTTTACTAGAAGCAAGCTCTTTATCTTTTGATATAAAAGTAAGGCTTGCCTATATTCTCTTCTTTTCATACCCTATCAATAGCTTGACTATGGGTAAGATTATACTGGGTTTGGTTGTTGTTTATTAGCTTGTTTAATTTACATGTATATTCATTTAATATTACATATGGTTACAAAAATGAGAAAGTTATACATTTACTATATATTATAGTGTGTGCCTTTTTAACTATCATGGTATGTACATTAACAACTCAATGACTCATTAATAGATTAGTATCATATTGTCAAGTTGTTTCTTTATATACGAGAATAATGATCAAAGTAATGTCATAAAAATGGATAAAAGGATCAGAATGTGGTCAAGTGGTAATTATATGACTTTCACTGATATATGTTAAGTTTCAATTTTCTGGTTGACATTTGCTAAGAGTATATGCCCATGCTAACTAGTAGAGGTTGGTCGATTTACTCATAAATCATTTTTGTGCATTAAATGATGGTCACGCTTCATTTAATGCAATCTAGTACATTAACTCTTTGATCTTTTAATGTTGTTTTGTACATGTAACACTCATTTATAAAACTTTTTAATATAATATTATTTGTTTGGTTTATTGATTTTTCACAATATATCTTGAAACTCTATAGCAGATGTCTAACGTCACTTAGCATGCAGAAATCCACAGCAGATATCTTTAAAAGAGTTTACAAACCAAACTGAAGTATTATACTTCAAACACAATCTAAAGTATTGGATGAAAGATAAAATCAAAACATACTTGATACTTACCTTCACTAAAATAGGCAAGGTTGTAAAAAGAGTTAAGAGCCTAGTCGGCAGGTGAGGTAACGCCGTACTAGCGATTAATCAGGATTAGCGGATTGAAATTTTTATATACAATTTTCAGTTTTATGTATACACATTTTTATAGGTAAATATTTTAAGTAGACAGGTTTTAACCCTTCCTCAACTCATTTTTTGAAGTATACAAGATTGATTGCTGGAATTCGCATGGTTTGGTTGAAAAGTGCCCGGAATTTACAGGTTTTTGTCCGGCATCGCCGATTTTTGGCCGGCTGACTAGAGCCGATTAGGCCCGACTAGAGTTGACTGTTAGGCCCGACTAGAGTTGACTGCCGATTAATGGACCGATTAACAAAAAATACTGACTTACTACCCGACCAGTCGTGATATTTAAAACACTGAAAATAAGAACAATAACACATGCAAATTGAAAAATCAGACTAAAATATTCTTACAAAATTTTGAGTGGTACCCGAGTAACTTAAAAGTTAACTTCACTTGATTACATCCTTAGAAAGATAGATGTATATGCATATATTCAGTTGATATAGATATATTCTTCCATGGAAAGTTTTAACTTGAACAGACATTACATGCATTTGCAAAAATATTTAACCTTTTTGATATATTTTAATATATTAATAAGAGTTTCACCTTCGAAACGTGTACACACAAAAACACTCTTTTTAGTTGGAACATAATGATGAATATATGTCTCTTAAAGTCCTGGTTTTTTTAATATGATGTATGGTTACTTGTTTTTTACAAGGGTAAATTAACAACTTGTGATTGTATGAGCATATTGTTGTATTTGCATTTATAATCATTAAATATTACACATAGTTGCAAAAATGAAAGAGATTAGAATTTAACATAATTTAGCAATGAAAGAGTTTAGCATTATAACTAAGAGATATTATATATCACTTTTAAACTATCAGGACCAGAGTCGTCCCCGAGAATGATAAAAAAAATTTGGGCCTGGTGCGAGACAAAAAATTGAGGCCCTCTCCATGTAATTGGTATTGATTGAATTTTGGTTACGTTCGGTGAGGTACACTACGAGCACTCAATATAAATAATAACTTTTATGCCCAAGAGATTTTTATAAGCATAAGTAAATTTAATAAACTAAAGTCGTAATGTTACATTACCTCATATAACATTCTTATATTTTACTTCTATATTTTATAATAAAAGTCATTATATTTAACTCCTGCATTTTGTAATAAAACTCACTTTTAGATAAAAGGTATATTTATGGCTAAGTTATAACAAAAGACAACTGAAATGATAGATATGAGATATACGAGAAATTTGCACTACATCTGCTTGCATTTGCACATAATTTTGTTTTATTGCAGTTGTGCTTGTAAATATTGATATTTCTTTTGCAAAATTTGACCAAGTTACATACACAAAAAAAGTTAAAAGGGAGGATTCGAACATGCGGCCATATTTTCATTCTTTCAATAGTGAACCAATACACCTAAGGCACATCTTTTAATTGTTTCAGAAATAAATCCATTTGGTTTTTAAAACTCTAGAAAGCTGAATAAAAACTCTGGAAAGATGAATAAAAACGGGAGTTAAACAGAATCGAGCCGGAGACTTCGAAGTTAAAACAAAACGCGGTTAGCAACTGAGCTATAAAGTTTATATTAACATTACTTATAGTATCTGTAATATATAAAACGTTTTAGAAACTTTTCGGCCTTTTAACAATTTGGGCCTCGAACCGTCGTCTAGTTTAGCCGGCCCAATAGCCTGCTCTGATCAGGACAAAGTGTTACTTTTTATACGAGAATAAGTTTACAAAATAATATATGTATCATTATTAGAAAGATAATAAGTTGAATGATACCAACCAAATTTGGTCATCTAAGTGGCTTTTGAAAAAGACATAAGAAAATGTAGCCTTGATAACAAGCCCAACAAGAAAATGTAAAAACCCAAAGGCCCAAACTAGCCTACATGGGCCTCTAAAATGAAGGATCTACAAAGTAATTTCTATATATTTTTTGTCGGCCGATATGAAGATGAAAGGGACAAGTAAAAGACAAAACAAGAACACATGGTTGGTAGTTGGTACCAAACATACAAAGTGTGTTGGGGGCCTTAAGCATTGTTGTCAAGCATGGTCTCATAATCAATACAAAAATGGTCCACCGTTAAAAAACAATTTGGTCCACTTGTTGTCACATGTCAAATGTTTCATATTCTTATGTTTTAATGTAGTTTTTTGTAAAACTCATTGAATTTAAGGAAAGATATAAATGTGGGATTTTTTTCTCATTCACATTAGGACTATTTGCTTAAAATCTGAAGTATATTCTAGATTACATATGTTCATAATAATTGATAGAAATATATTGGACTACATGTAATTTAGGAGTTAATGATATTGTGAAGATATCAACAAGCTCATCATTTATATATAAAGTGTAAACAACGATTTTCAAAGCAACTTTTTCTATAAAATTCATGTGCATTGTATGAAAACCGTAGGATATGTTAGAAACAAGGTATTCTTCAATATAATCAAACAGAGGATTTAACAAGCAAAAACCTTTTGATTAAAATTGAAGGTACATAAACCCTAAACATATAACTCTCTATTTATACTAAACAACCCCTTGTAGAAAAAATAACTTACTCCTATAAGAAAATCAAATAAAATAAAACTACCATAAATACTAAATATTTCACCTAAAATAAACTAAACATTTAGCATTCTCCAACTTTTGAGTGATGACAAGATCAGTTCCAACGTGATAGGATAGGAGCTGAAGGTGCATGAATGTCGAGTTCATGAAAGCTTGCAACAATGTAATGTCAACAAGAGATTTGTATTCGGACTTAGTAGACGAATGAAAAGTTGTGTTGCTTTCGCGAGCTCCATGGGATAAGGTTAGAACCAGGGGCGTAGCTTAGTGTGAAGTGGGGGGTGCACACCCCCCCCCCCCCCTCCAATGTTTCAGTGTAAAATTTCTGATTTTTCGTCCGAAAATTTTAAAATTACATAGGAACGTCCCCCAATTATTTTGCCTAAATATATATACAATATATAAATCGGGTCCTATGACTTTCCGCTTCATCAGAACTGTTGGTCAAGCTCCGCCACTGGTTAAAAACAAGATAGATCTTGAATCCCCCTGTGAACCGAGAGCAATTAAACTATGAGGTAAATCAAAATCTGAGAAAACTATCTAGGAAGGATTTGAGACATTTGAACTACGTTGCTTATAAAAGTCTGGAAGTATTTTTTCCAAACGCGTATCAAATAAGCATACCGTAGTCAACAACATGTACCCATAAAATTCATTTAATGGTAACCCAATGCTATTATACTTGAGGCATGCATAAATTGATACATTTTGTTAATATCAGACCTACAAAAAATATCTAATTGAAGAGCATTAACATGTGTATATTTTATTGAATCAGATACGTGTCAACTAAAAACTGGAATAGGCATCTATTAGATGTTAGGGCAAAACGACTCGAGAAAGTCAATGCCTGATAACCTTTAGCGAGAAATCTCTCCTTTGCGGAGAGTGATAACATTAACTTGTCCCGCTTTAACATTTGAATTCATTTATCATCAGTGACGGATCTAGGATTCGTTCGTAGCGGTAACGTTTTATAAAAAAACGGTAGCGAAATCGAAAAAAGGTCAAATTTTTCCAAAATTTACACTTATTTTACACTACCGCCGAAACGCCAAGCGGTAGCGGGCGTTGCCCCTTGTTAACATATATATCCGCCCCTGTTTATCATCAACAATGTCCATCAGATTTAGGACCTAGAGAAGTAAATACCACATACCATTTTCAACACGAGTTGAGTACTCATCAGGTGATAGCTTGCCATTACACGATACATTTGTTAGCAATAGTAAACGAGGTCGGTTCAATAATTGGCGAAGACATTTGATGGTGTGATTAGTTGAAGGGTTGAATTGAACCCATTATATGGGTGTTTGGATGAATGATTATGGGGATGTTGATGAATACGGTAAGGTTAGGCGGTAGCAAGAGGTGGTTGTAGTTTTGGATGTTGGTGTTTTGCTATGGGATGTGGGAAGCCTTGTCCCAACATCCACATCAGCTCATCCTATACAAAAAGCAATGATCAATACTGAAATAATAAATGTAGAGGGACTAAACATGTACACTACTAAAGTTAAAGCAGAGAGACAAAACACACATATAAACAAAGCTAACCAATAAAAAGAAAACTTTTTTTTAAAAGCAAAGGGGTTAAACACGTATATTAGCAAAAAAGAAAGAGAGAGAAAGAGAGAGATAGAGAGGTGGAAGCTCGGGGAGCGCAGGAAACTTCACCCATCGCCACCTCACCTCCCCGACCCCTTCCCAACACCACACCCTTCAGTCTTAGTGAAACCACACTTGTAAGCAAAGTGGATTTAAAGATATCGAATTTATTTATGTTCCAAAAATTGAAGAAATGAAAAGTGTTTCTTTACTTTATTTATTTATTATTTTTATTTTTACGTTTTAACATTTTTTGATTTTTGAATGGTTTAATGTCAGCCACTATCTTTTTATATTATGGGGCATGCTTACTTTCTTAGATAATTTTTTCGTTATACCGTTTATCACTTGATCTCTATTGTTAGAAAGACATATAAACTTGTTTTCTTTATAGAAATGAATTGACAGATTTAATTAGGAGGTTTAAGTATAAAGCTATCAAAAATGTCTTAGGACATGTAAATATAAGCTACCAATAAAATGTCTTAGGACATGTAAATATAGGAAGACAGAAACGTTTAATTAAATACAACAAATTTGACAAATTAACTTGATTTTTAGCCGTCATCAAATTTTTTTTAAAAGATTAAATATTTATTATTAATATTTAATCATGTAGCCATTATAATCATTTATTATTATATATAGATCTATATATATATATATATATATATATATATATATTAATCCTATTATATATTAGTTGGCAATTGTTGATGAACCATATTACCCTTATTAACTAATTAGAGTTTCCTATTGGGTGTATATATAAGGAGATAATTAGAGAGGTAAAGGGTTAGCCAGTTACACAACCTAATCACTCACAACATCATAATTCGTCCCTCTCTCTCCCATACGAATTTTGCCATAGAATTCGGTACTACCATCATCACTTTACACCCTAAGGAGGAACCAGATCATACTGAAAAAGATGTCGAACTCCATGGTTGCGTCTCTGACTTGATTCTCTGCTGGCCTGTCTGTCGTCACATGTATTATCTATTTGTTTTCCATCATGTATGAACAGAACTAATCAACATGTGGTATCAGAGAATATGCTGATAAATCAGTTCTGTTTTCATGTCCATTATTCTAGGATTAAAATATGGAAAACTGAATTTTGAAAGCCTAATACAATCGAAATCACTGTTTGAAAACAGTGTTCCGAAATCACGTAAAATTATGAATTAAATTCGGATTTTATGATTTAAATGGATGTTTTATCACATCCGAGACACCACTGTTCCGAAATCCACAATAATATGTTAATATATACAGATTTCGGATTCCAGAACTTGGTTTTATTTTTTAGGCTTCATCATATGTTCATAAGAAAATCGAAAATTCCCTTATTTTGGAGTTAAATTCAGATTAATGGGTGTTTCCTGTGTTTTGATCTATATTATTCATTACAAGTTATTCGAAATTTGTTATGATTATATATGGATATAAATTTGGAAATAACTACATAAAACTTATCAGGATTAAAACAAGAAACTAATTCCCATAATCCCTAAAAATTCAGATTTCAGTTTTACCTTCACTCACAGTTGTGGATGAGTAGGTTTCGAGACTTGGAGAATAAGTTTCGAGCTTAAGTGGTTTCGACTAAGGTTCTGCTTGGGATTTCGACTCGAAATCTCACTAAAATATCGAGGACAACTGAGATTGCAACTAAGATTTCGACTCGCAATCAGGTGGTTGCGACTCGAAATCTAATTAAGGCATTAATCTTCATCACTCGAAACCTTACTCGAGATCTCACTCGAAATCTAAGGTTAACTCGAATCTCATAATGAAGTGAGATCTCATAACTGAGTCGAGATCTCCCTCGAAATCTAAGGTGAACTCAAAATCTCATAATGAAGTCGAGATCTCATAACTAAGTCGAGATCTCACTCGAAATATGAGGTTAACTCGAAATCTCACTCGAAACTCATTACTTTACTAAGCTGTTAATGAGAACTTAAAATTCATCTCGGCGCTAACAGGGGTTTGCTATTAAATAAATGGTTTTGTAAACACTTAACTAATCAGGATCAGATAACTTTTCATAAAACCAAAATAGCTTAACTTGAATGAGCTTCTGATGTATCACTTCTGGCCAAAGCTGATTTGATACATCTATTTATTGTTCAAGTATTACAAAAGCTATGTTAATTGGGCATTACAAATGTGAATGTCTTATTTCTGGCCAAAGTTGATCTAATTCATTCATGTCTAGCATTATTAACAAGTGCATAAGTAAGGTGATTGTCTCGTTTCTGGCTAAATCTGATCTGTCACATTATCTTGCACACATACTTAGATGATTACACTTCTAGCTAAAGCTGATTTGTCTTCATTTAAGTAGAATTTTTTTAACTAAGTCTATTATTTTGAATGTTAGTAATAGACATTATCACAATTTCATAATTAAAATGGTCATTACTTATGCCAGCCTTAGTGTAACATGCCCTTAGATCACATTAAGACTTCTTCATTAGTATCATAATTCGCTCATCTTATTTCCACTCTCAGCACCCAATTGTGGGATTCCACCATTGACTGATGATAATTTTGCTGCATGGAAAGACTCTCTCATGCTTACTCTTGCTTTGCTGGATTTCGATTATGCTTTAAGAGAGAATAAGCCTGCTGACCCCACTCCTCAGAGTACCGCTGATGAGTAGTTGACTCATGAAAAATGGACTAGGTGTAACCGCATGTCTCTCATGTTTATGAAGCAATCCATAAGCAATACAATTTGAGGAGCCATTCCTGATTCTGAAGATGCAAAAACCTACTTGGCTTCTTGGAGGAGCAGTTCAAAGGAACGTCTAAGGCACACGCTAGTACTCTAATCCTCAAGCTTGTGACTACTAAGTATGACAGGAGGAGTGGCATCCGTGAACACATCATGATGATGAACGACATGGCTCATAAGCTGAAGAGATTAGACATGGCGATCAGTGATGGTTTTCTTGTTCACTTCATCATGACTTCGCTTCCTTCTTCCTATGAAGCATTCAAGATCAATTACAACACTCAAAAAGAAAAATGGACGATGAGTGAACTGATCGCCATGTGCGTGGAGGAGGAGCGTATGAAGACGAATAGAACTACCAATGTTGCAAACTTCACTACCTCCAATTCTAAGAAGAGGAAGAAAAATTATCAAAGAAAGGATGTTTCGAAAGTCTAAAAGCCAAATCCTAATACAAGTGCACCTTCCAGCTCTGAGAACTCCTTAGGCAAACCACACTGCAGGTTCTGTAAAAAGACATGATATAAGCAGAAGGAATGCCCTGACTTTAAGGAGTGGCTGGCTAAGAAAGGTAACGATCTTTTCATGATACTCGAGTCCTATAATTTAAATGCTCCTGCTAATTCTTGGTGGTTTGATTTGGTTCTATGGTTCATGTAACCAATTCTACTTAGGGATTCCTTTTCAATTGGATGCTGGGAAGAAACCAAAGAATGCTTAAAGTTGGGGATGATCGAGAATTAGAAGTGAAGGCCATAGGAACGTTACAATTATTTATGAAAACTGGTTTATGCATCAAACTTTATGATACCTTATATGTTCCTAAGGTAACTCGGAACCTTGTATCAGGACCAAAGTTAGACATAGACGTTTTTATTGTTTCTCATGGTCATCGCAAACTCTCTATTCTCTATGATTCCGTTGTTCATGGTACTGGGTTCTGGATGGTGGTCTCTATAGATTAGAACTAGATGATGATTTTTCCAAATCTTTGTTGCCATATAACATTAATGAATCACTCACAAAGATGAAACAGAATCGAGACTTAGAGACTTCATCCATGTTGTGGCATCAACGTTTAGTCCACATCTCAAGGAATGATTAAATCGACTCGTAAAGGATGAAGTCTTACCTCCTCTCGATTTTATTGATTTTGGAACATGTATCAAATGTCTTAAAGGTAAAATGACATTAGCGAATAAGAAAGGTGCCACTAGGAGTTCTAATTTATTAGAACTCATTCATACTGCCGTTAGTGGTCCTTACTAAATCGCTGGCATAACTGGACATACTTCATTTATCACTTTCATTGATGATTATTCTCATTACATGTACTTGTATCTCATTAAGGAAAAATCTGAATCTCTAACAACTTTTAAAGATTATAAAGCTGAAGTTGAAAAGCAACTAGATCATCAAATTAAAGTTGTGAGATCAGATAGAGGCGGTGAATATTATGGTATACATACCGATGTGGGTCAAGCTCCTGGTCCATTTAATGAGTTTTGTAAGGGCCAGGGGATTGTAAACCAATACACCATGCTTGGTACACCTCAGCTGAATGGTGTCGCTGAACAAAGAAACCGTACCCTTATGAACATGGTGCGTAGTATCTTGGCCAACACTAATTTACCATCATTCCTCTGGACTGAAGAGTTAAAAGCAGCTGTTCATATACACAATAGAGTTCATTCTAAGTCTGTCCCTAAAACCCCTTATGAACTCTGGATTGGAAGGAAACCGAGTCTTAAATATATGAAAGTATTGGGCTACATTGCTGAAGCGAAACTTTACAACCCTTTCCTAAGGAAACTTGACCCTAAAACAATTACTTGCTTCTTTATCGAGGATCTGATCACTCAAATGGTTATCGTTTCTACTGTCCTTCCCATGTCACCCGTATTGTTGAAACTAAGCATGCTGCGTTCCTGGAGGATTTCAAGGTCAGTGGGAGCAGTACTAACCGTTACGAAGAATTGCAAGAAGTACAAGACGCGGGGGGGGGGGGGGAGACTCGTCGCTTACCATTACTCCGTTTACTCCTCTTGTACCCAATGCAACTACTGCACCACCTCCTCACTCACCTCCACAATCAGAACCCATTATATCTCATAATGAAGGCACATCAAACGCTCAAAACTAAGACAATGCTGAACTCGATAATCAACTCAGGAGGTCATCCAGGACCAGAAGGCCCACTAATTGGGATGATTATGTTACCTACCTGACTGAAATAGATACCGAAAAGCTCAATGATCCTATCTCTTACAACGAAGCCATTAACAGTGATCAGTCTTCTAAATGGAATAAAGCTATGAATGATGAGCTTGAATCCATGAAGAAAAATGATGTTTGGGATTTGGTAGAATTACCCAACGGTGTCAAACCCGTAGGATGTAATGGGTATTCAAAATAAAACTAGATCCGAATGGGAACGTTGAACGCTATAAAGCAAGATTGGTTGCAAATACACTCAGAAAGAGGGAATCAATTATCAAGAGACGTTTTCACCCGTCTCTCGTAGAGATTCATTAAGGATCATTTTGGCCCTAGTAGCTCATTTTGATTTAGAGCTACATCAGATGGACGTCAAAACCGCTTTCCTTAACGGAGACTTAGATGAAGATGTTTACATGAAACAACCTGAAGGCTTAAACCTGAAGGTCAGGAGCATCTAGTATGTAAGTTGAAGAAATCCATTTACGGGTTAAAACAAGCATCACATCAATGGTACCTTAAGTTTGATGAAGTCATGAAGAAATAAGGTTTTGCAAAGAATCAAGTGGATCAATGCACCTACCTCAAGATGAGTGGGAGCAACTTTACTATACTTGTCCTTTATGTAGATGATATTCTATTGGCGAGTAATATTTTAGACATGTTGCATGAGTTGAAGCGATTACTCTCGCATAACTTCGACATGAAGGATCTCGGAGATGCTTCTTACGTCATTGGCATCAAAATTCACCGAGATAGGCACAAAGGGATCTTAGGATTGTCTCAAAAGGCTTACATAGATCGTGTCCTTACACGTTACAACATGCAACAGTGCAACCCTAGTCGCTCCAGTAGTCAAGGGAGATGTTTTCGGTTCATTCTAGTTTCCGACAACAGAGGTTGAAAAGGAGCAAATGAGCCAGATACCTTATGCGTCAGTAGTCGGGAGCCTGATGTATGCTCAAGTCTTTACTCACCCAGATATCGTTTATATTGTTGTAATGCTAGGACATTATCAGACTAATCCTGGCCTAGATCACTAGAAAGCAGCTAAGAAAGTACTTAGATATCTATAAAGGGACGAAAGACTATAAACTGACTTATAGAAGAAGTGATCACTTAGAAGTGGTAAGCTATTCTGATTCTGACTTTGCCAAATACAAAGATGACAAGAAATCCACTTCGGGCTATATCATTATGTTAGCAGCCGACCTATCTCATGGAAGAGTCATAAACAACAGTTAACCACAACTTCCACAATGATGGCAGAATACATTGTTGTTTATGACGCAACTTGTCATTGAATGTTGCTTAGAAATCTGATCACTGGACTCAAAATCATTAATTCCATTTCTAGACCACTGAAGCTTTACTGTGATAACTCAGCTGCCGTTAGTTTCTCGAACAGTAACAGTTCGACTTGAGCTGGTTTATATCTCGATACAAAGTATTTGTTCGTACGTGAACGATTTGAGGAAAATAATCTTTGTATTGAGTATATTAGTACTAAGAATATGCTTGCGGATCTGATGACTAGAGATATCCCACCTAAAGTTTTCGAAGAACATGTTTCGAATATGGGATTTACTAAAGACCTTATTTAATAGCATATTGTACTTACTTATGTTTTAATTAATGAAATTTCCCCATTTTGATTTTGTATGTCTCTAACATATGTTTTGCCGATATAATGACATATAGACAAATATAAATACAAATCAAACGCTAAAGGGCTTACTTGCGTATTTTGATCATAACTATTAGGTTTTAAATTGAGGCTGTAGTATGACTAATGGGGTCCTAAGTCGAATGATGATTCAACGGCTATATTTCTCTACTACGGTTCTTGGTTTAAAGCTAAAATGAGTGTTAACTCCTGATCAGGCTTATCTAACATTCATGATAAATGATTACTCGGCTAAGTGGGAGAATGTAAGATTAAATATATTATTATTATTATTATTTAATCATGTAGCCATTATAATCATTTATATTATATTAGATCAATATATATATATATATTATATATATATATATATATTATAGATATTAATCCTATTATATATTAGTTGGTAATTGTTGATGGACCATATTACCCTTATTAACTAATTAGGGTTTCCTCTTGGTGTATATATAAGGAGATAACTAGAGAGATAAAGGGTTAGGTAGTTACACAACCTAATCGGTCACAATATCATAATTCGTTCCTCTCCCCCATACGAATTTGCCCTAGAATTCGGTACTACCATCATCTCTTTACACCCTAAGGAGGAACCAGATCATACTGACAAAGATATCGAACTCCATGGCTGCATCTCTGACTGGATTCTCTGCTGGCCTGTCTGTCATAACATGTATTATCTATTTGTTTTTCATCATGTATGAACAGAACCGATCAACAATTTTAACTTTGTGCAATCAGTTTGCTACACGGCAGGGGTAGACATGCAGACAATACGCTATACCATATTAGTCCGTCATCAATTAAATCTTCAGATCATTTTTGCTTTTGCTATAATAATGTATACTTCTTTCGTCGTAGCCTTAAATGTATATTTCAAAAGTAATTCATTAAGTTTTTCATTCCATTCTATTCCATTCCATTCATCTCACATGTTATTTTATAATTAGACTACATTAGTTACATATTTCTTACATGTTTTTGTAATATATATTTGGTGACAAAAGATCAAATACAAATACTGTACAAAACGGATGAATGGCATGGAAAAATAAAAAAAACGTGGTGGCAATTTCATAATTATTCTATTAAGTAAAATAATTATCAAATGTAGAGTAATTATGATGCACTTGTAGAGTAATTTTAAATGACTAGTTGTTTGATGCACTTGTTGAGTAATTTTGAAATTTATATTGTTTGATGCACTTTAGAGTAATATCGAATGATATCTTATAGTAGTGTATTAATGGTGAACTGGTAGAGTAATTATAATGCACTTGTAGAGTTATTTTGAATTGTATGTTGTTTGCTGAACTTGTAGAGTAATTGTGTCTGTTATGTTATTTTGATGAACTACTGGAGTAATTATGATACACTTGTAGCGTAATTTTGATTTTTATGTTGTTTGATGCACTTGTAGAGTAATTTTGAATTTTATATTGTTTGATGAACTTGTAGAGTAAATGTGTTTGTTATATTTTTTTATGAACTAGTAAAATAATTATGATGTACTTGTAGAGAAATTTTTATATTGTATGTTATTTTGATTAACTTTGTAAAGTAATTGTGTATGTTATGTTATTTTGATGAATTAATATAGTAATCATATACACTTGTAGAGTAATTTTAAATAATATCTTGTATTAGTGCATTAATGATGAACTAGTAGAGTAATTATGATGCATTTGTAGAGTAATTTTGAATGATATCTAGTAGTAGTGTATTAATGATGAACTAATAGAGTAATTATGATACACTTGTAGAGTAATTTTGAATTTTATGTTGTATGATTAACTTGAATAGTAATTTTGATAATTACTCTACCAATAAAATAATCACAAAAATGTCACCGCGTTTTTTTTTACTTTTCCCTTTCATTGGTACGTTTTGTATATTAAGCGTATTTGTACGTAGAGTTTACTTTAAATTTTTAGAAGTATAAAAATTATATCTCACATGTTATTATATAACTAGACTACATTAGTTGCATATTTCTTACATTTTTGTACTATACATTGATTTAAAAGTATATAAATAATATATTTCCTAAACTGAAACTCAAATCCCCACCGCGAAGGAGACACATGTGATCTTTGGAGACACTAATAAAGACATTTGAAGACATGTTGCATGTTCCTAGTGCACCATTGGAATTTCTTTCTGGTACCCTTTGATTGTACATATTACATAACATAGTAATTCATTAATAATAAACTTATTCTTATATAAATGAATTATAGGATGTTTATATGTTTTCGTTTCTTAATATTTATCATCTTCGCAAAAAAAGTCACAAGTTGTTTGATTTTTTTGTGTAATCACTAGATTTGTAACTAATCAATGATGATAATAAATACATAATACAAACAAGATACAACCATCATGTGGTTTACCTTATGTTTGTAAAAAAAGGTTGTCGGTACATGTAAATCATCATTCATAACAAAAAAACACTTGAAATACAAACATGAAAACATAATAAATCCTATAACTGTTAACTCATTAGATCTGCATCTGGTGTCGCCTTCACCAGGTGTCTCCTACATGTTGCAACTGCATATTTGCATAACGCTAATCACACTAAATGCACTAACAAACTTAAAAGACAATCCTTTAACATTGTCTTTCAAAATCTATCACCTCTTAGAAGAATTGACAATGATAGTATAACCACGTTGTATGACTCCAAAAAAAAATCTCAAAATTTAGTACAACTGTTAGTGAGCTCATATGATACAAGATTTAGAGTATGAAAACAACATAACAATATGTGAAACAGAAAGCTCTAAGATTAATATCTAAGAATTTCCTTTAAACTCCTTAATGTTTTCTATTCATGTTTGATCCATAGCATAGCCATCACCACGCATATCATTAATATTATGACCAAGAGACTTTAATTTCTAAGTGTAACATCAAAAAATCCTTTACAAGTGGTACCATTAACAATAAAAAACCTAGAAAAAGATTCATCAACTGTAACAAAATTAGAGTGAAATTGGCATATGACGTGTGCGTGTATATATATATTTTTACAATGAATTTTACACACGGTTCGATTTTAAATTTATAATTAATAATTTATACTTCAAGATTAAAACACCTACAAAAGGGCAAGTGTACCCCGTCATATATGTAGTAAAATATCGGTAAGAACCAAGTATCGATCCAAGGATGCGGGCAGAAGCAAAAGTACTAAACTTTTGTCGTTAAATTACCGGTAAAAAGGATAGAGTGATGATTTGTTTTTAAGAACTAAAGTTTGACTAAAATATATTTTTAGGTATTTTTGAATTTAAGTAAATGGATAGCCTTGCTTTACGAACAACCAAAACATGTTAACTAAGTTTGTTTCGTCATTTAAACACTTGGTCAATTTTTCATTTTTTTAAAGACAATTAGTTTCCCTTTCGAGAATCCTAACATGACAACTCTTCGGAAAGCTAAAACGATGAACACACTTTAACCACCTAAAATTGTTCTTTTGACACCCAATTGATAAAAGTCTATGTAAATCCCTTAAAGATAGGTTAGTCATCCGTTAAGAGTTTTCTAACCTCACTTAACCAAGGAAAGCGACATCGATAAACACAATGGAACCACCAAGACAAGCATAAACTAGATTAGACCACAACCGAGTTCATTTTACAAATCTTGAACACAACCTCATTTAAGAAAACAATTTTGGCCGAAACTACTAATTAAATTTAAATCATGACAAGAATTCATAACGACACCATTCGACCCGTTAAGGTTTTTCCAAGAAGGAAAACATTCTTGATTAGCATTAATTACCTCATATTAAACCAATTCTCATTTCTAAGCTCATGGTGTAAACAATCTAAACTAGTTAAAAGTTTACTAATACATGATAAATTAAGCATTATTTTGTGATCAATTCAACTAACCAAGAATTAATCATCCAAGACAATTAACTATAATCAAGAATCTAACATCAATAAACATGGTTGCAAAACAATCATCAAGGATTAATCATAGAAAGTGCATAAATGTCATTACAAACATGATTAACATTCAAATGGTTGTTTATGAAGCAAGGGATTATAGTGTTTTTGCTCTTAAGCATACAACATTACATAATATTCAATCATAATGCTTGAAATCAGACAAAATTATGGAAAGATTATGAAACCAAACCATGAACAAGCTTATGATTGAAGACCCGGATGTGGTTGGAACTTCTAGGCGCAATGGGGGTTTGATTCCGATCCAAAACCACAGCTTCCGGAGCCCAGAAAGTCGCCTGAGTCGCTCCCAACAATCCAGAATGCGGATCAGTAAGTTCTGCTCTGTTTTTATAACATTTCAGGTTTGGCCGTGCACTTTATTGGCACGGCCGTGCACTATTCGCGAAATCCGAGTGATGTCAGCTGGATAAGGATGATTTGCGGGCTTATCTTGAAAACGCACACGACCGTGCCAATATTTGGCACGCTTGTGCGTGACCGAGAACCGTTGGCACGCTGGGTCGCAATGACCGTGCACACGAGGAAGACTCATCTGCACGGCCATGCACTCCGAGAAGTAGGCTTGCACCTTGGCTTGCACGGTCAGAGAAGGTCTTCTGACTTGGGTTGGCATGGTCGTGCCAATTATCTGCACGGCCGTGCGCCACCTGAATCTTCACAGAAAGTTTGCAACTTCTCCGTTTCGCCCGGAAAATCCTCGTTTTCTGCATCTTCTTGTCCGGAGCGCTGTTCAAGGCCTGTAAATGAAAACATACATGATTAAGTGTCTAATTCTTGGTTTTACGGCCGAAAACGTGTAAAATGGGGACAAAATGGGGGACTAAAGTATGTACATTTTAACATATATCAAACCTCCCCACACTTGAACTTTGCTTGTCCTCAAGCAAACTAAAATTAAAACAGAATGACAAAAGTTTCTAACAAAAATAACTAATAAACACACCTAACGGTTAGCCGGTTTTTCGAAAGACATCGTCAAGGAGTTCGAATCCAACAAGCACATGAAAATATATGTAAAGATAACTAAAAAGTCATGAGTCCACTATTGATTGACTTAGCATGCAAATATTCACACATCTCACAATGTTCACACACACTCAGCTATATTTTGTGAAACATACATAGGATGTGTATGTGTAAACGCTCGATGCCTAGACAAAGAATCGCAAAATATCATAAGCTTGTCAAAAGATCTAATCTCCACCAATTAACATGCGAAAACATGCAAATCAAGAGGTCTTCACGGGTTTTAACGAAAGGCTAGGGTGAAAGGTGTGGAATGGATATTTATAAGTGACTAAACGGTTTAAACTCGGCAATTGCGTTTAACGAGCGTACATACATAACAACTATACATAGATAATGCCCAAAACGACAAATTTTTCGTTATCGAGCTAATCGACGATGTTATACTATTTTAGCACTTAAAATTGCTCGGATGTTGTCGTTTTCACCCTGTTTTTAGGGTGTTCGATTTTCTGATTTTCTGAATTTATTTATTTATTTTTTTTGCAAATAACTAAGAGTAAACGCGAGTTAAACAGTAATATGGACCGAGTTTTAACACAAGGGTTTGAAAATTAAAAGGCTAAATTAGGCCAAGTGGGTTAAAGTGGGTGAAATCGGAAGAACACGGGAAAGGCTCAACATGGTGAACTAATGGGTAATGGCGGGTAGGGGATATAAACAAAGGAAAAGGGTAACACAAGAAGGGTCCTAAGTGCCTCTATCATTTTTACACAATTCTACATGTTTATGGTCTCGACAAGCATGCTAATGACAAGTTCTAAATCATACGAGACATCCGGCTCACTCTTATTCTGAAATGAATAAACATATAACAAATACTAGGCTCAAACAATGCTCACACAACGAAAGGAATGGGTAAAAGTGTGAAAATTAACATGCAAGTCGTTCTTTGGTTTGTCACGCTTTTTATTATCTTTTTTGATTTTTATTCGGCTTGTCGGTTCTTTATCGTATCTGATGCTTTCTAAAACACAACTAACTGGTTTATTTAATTAATAGCTAATTCTGATTTTTTTTGTGCATATATATAAGCGGACAAACAAAGTTACGCAAGTAACCCCTCCCCACACTTGAACTTCGCATTGTCCCCGATGCGAAACCCAATAAAGTGAAAAAAAGGATAAAGATACTCTCCCCTGAAGACGAAGAAGGATTAACGGATGATCCACCAGTTCGGCTCTTCGTTTCCTGCCCAAATGTGCCTCTAAACCTGCATAAACGTCACCGAATAAAACACAAAGCAACAAACCGATCACGAAACCAAACATAATATAGATAATAATAAAACCAACATCCATACATATACATTAAAAGAAATGTCTAAAAACAAAAGTACATAGCCGAGGGTGTTTTGAAACGACCAAAATGAACACCCGAAATAAATAACAACCTAAAGACATGAAATAAAAATACTAGAAGATAGCAGCAACAAGTGTGAACGCGCCCTACTACTCGTCATCCTCGTCATGGCGAGTGCCAGATGCACCCGCCTCTCCATGGTTACCCGGGTTCCCGAATGGGAACTGTGGAGGATCCCCGAAGCAGTTTTGGAAAGCGTTCTGTAGGCCACCGAAAATATAAGAAAACCTGGATTGCATCTCCTATCTCATGATGTCTTGGTTCACCCGCATTTGATCAAAATGCTGGTAGAACTCTAGATAAGAAGGGATGCCCGGTGGCCATTGCTGCTGCTGATACTCCTGATGCTGGGTGGTGGCTGCATGAAGGCGTCATCATGGTGTTCCTCGTCCTGATCATGCTCCATAT
This sequence comes from Scalesia atractyloides, assembly GCA_947069175.1. Classification (NCBI taxonomy): domain Eukaryota; kingdom Viridiplantae; phylum Streptophyta; class Magnoliopsida; order Asterales; family Asteraceae; genus Scalesia; species Scalesia atractyloides. The sequence goes on from CAMTDV010000014.1 coordinate 73,571,374, forward strand.
CAACCTGCTCTTCTTCTTCTTCCTGCTGTGGTGGTAGAGGATCCCATATCTCTCTGTAATCCTCTCAATCTAGGGCCATTGTCGGTGTCCACCGTCAGCCCCATAAACTTCAATGCGCGAAGATCAACATCATGCCCTTCAGTAACCAAGGTGAGACCACTCAACACCTCATCCGTCATGATCCCTGTCACACCCTCAATTTCCACTTGCGGAGTTTTACCGCGAGGCGTGTGAACAAACCAGAATCTGAGACACTAGTAACGTCGAACGACTCTATATGGTTTGTTAATACGTTTTCCAAAATCATTTGTTTAATCATTCATAGTTAATTTTAGACTGTCTTAGTTTGGTTTCAACGTTTAGCGGAAGCATTAGTTTTTAAAGTTGAGCGGAAGCATTTAAGTAAAGTAAAGGAACGGGCGCCAACACAAACGCCAAAACTAAAGAAAAACCCAAACAATATTCGTAAATGAGACTCGATAAAAAAAGATGTCTTGATCAATGCAAGTGAGTGCACCTAGAGCTCCTAGCGTCCTGAGAAACATGTAAAGAAACAAGTGTCAACATTAAAGAAGAGTGAGTTCACAGATTTTCATAAGTTCATTTGTTCATTTATAAGTTTGTTTCCCTCGTTATCCCTAACCCGGGATAACGATTTAGTTCCATTATTCCCAACCCGGAATAATACTGATGGTTCCATTAGTCCTTACCCGGAATAATAATGATGTTCCATTATTCCTAACCTGGAATAATAACGTTGTTGATTCCATTATCCCTAACCCGGAATAATATTGTTGATTCGTAATTAAGTTCAATGTTAACATGTAGGTAGCGAGCCTAAAGTTATGTCACGTAAGTGTTCGCGATCGAAGCTGACTGTTGTGCGTCCGTGTTGCCAGGCCTATCATTGACCATGGCGAAGTTAGGCCAAATTATTCACCCGTTGACCATACCCGGTCAGCTAGCGCGACTAGCTCGGGTGGGGCTTGTCGGGCCCAGTAGTACTACTTATAATTTCCCCGCTATCTAACCCAATACTAACGATCCGAGAGTTTGTCGAGGACTTGTGTGATATAGCTGCTTAGTGACCATAACGTACATTAACATTAACTTAGTTACCGAATAGTTTAATGACGTTAATTTCGTATAACGTAAAGAGATAGAGTTGTAGAGTGTATACATGTTTCTCCCCCTGTTGTTTAAAACCGGATAAAATTAGGGGCCGTGAACTCACCTTTAGTTGCTCGGTTAGTGTAACACAGATGTAGCAAATGATGGGACCGCTAATTGCGTCCTAACAAGTCAATTGATTTAGAGTTAGTGTGTGAACACACTGATACAAACCCTACACATACTAACACACAATGCGGTACATACAATAACAATTCCTAAAACTCAAATCATGCATGCAAGTATCATCATACCCATCATAGTGATCAAACCTACCTATCATGAACACAAATCAATCCATACAACACTTTGGTACACACATTCGCTAGTTATCAAGTTTCAGCTTATATACTCATAATTAGGATGTTTTTCGCGGATTTTTATAAAATAGTTCCAACGTTCAAAAAATTCCAATTATTTTACAGAAGGTTTCAACTATACTGTAGAATTTTATATAAATTTTTCAAGTCCTAACACTTTACCAATTATTCATAAATATTAATATACTAGGCTGCAGTCAGATTCGTCGCTTTCTGACTGCAGTCCACGGGAGAATTTATTTAAAAATCACCGTTCGTCCAATTAACAAAATTCCAGTGGGAGTTTCCCGGAAATTTCCATATCCAGTTGCTGTACAAACTTCGTGATTCGACTCTCTACAGATTATTAGATCCGACTCGATAAACAACTAACAAATTTTCAGAATTTTCACAGCTTCAGTTACTGAACTTAATTGGCCACTTAAAAATATCAAACTACTTCATTAAAATATGAATCCTGCGCGTTAGAAGCGTGTTTCAAAAATCTACGTTTTAGGCTTCAGAAAATCCGTTTTTCGATAAATAATAACCAAGTTACAGCCAGTTGAAGTTGGCTGTAAACCCCATTCAGCATCCTGATTTCAGCATTTCGTCGCAATATAACACGCTTAAACAATCGATACGTTAACTATAAACGATCAAGAACAGATTTATCAATCATATATCATCATGTACATCATACTCATGCAAACCCTAATCATCATATATGGTTTTTATCACAAAACGCAGCCTAATGATTCTTGATTCCACTAATCATCATAATCGCAAACTAGCATAATTTATCGAACTAAACATCGTACACCTTCATGATAATGATTCTACCACTACATTCTAGCATGATCAAGAGTTTATAAATCCTAGTATGACTTTGCAAACAATGATAAACTCTAACCTTTAACAATGAAGATCAATGATCCGAGAACTAGATGGGATTCGAATCGGATGATGATGAAGATCGCGACCGAGAGGAAAGTGGGAAGGCTGTTTGCGACCGAGAGAGGGATGAGGAGGCTGCCGTCGACTTGTTTGGAACTAGGGTTTGTGTGTGTGTTTTGTTTTTGAAACATAACACATGCATATATAGTGCAAGAGGGAAAAGAAAATGAGAAAGGTTTGCGGTTGGGGTGCTCGCGGCCGCACGGGTTTGGGGTGGGTCGGTTTGGGTCTAAAACTTGATCCTCAAGTTTTGGTTAACTCCTTGAGTGCAAGGAAGTGAGGTCCACTCGTTTGCGACCCGGTTCGGTTCGTTTATCTATTTACTATATCTTTTATAATAATAACCACGAATCAAAACAACATAATCACTCACCAAGCTTATAACGTTAACACATATAACACGTAATTCACTTGATAAGTTCACAAGATTAGCATAGTTATTTCGAACGTGTAAATAAATCTCCGAATCAATTTAGTGTAGGAATGAATAGCCGTGAAGCAGTGCATTTAAGATACCTGAAAAACCGGGATGTCACATTATCCCCATGTTGAAAGAATTTTCGTCCCGAAAATTGAGTAAACACGGTTTAGAATGCAACGTACAGGTTTAGAGTGCCACGCACAAAGATTTATTTTGTTAACAATGGTACAACGAAATTACAAGAAATTCCCAGGTTGTCACATCATCCCCATGTTGAAAGAATATTCGTCCCGAAAATTTAGTTGGTGGTATTGTTAGCTTGCTGCTCAGCTGCAAAGAGGTGTGGGTATTTTGCTTTTCATTTGGTCCTCTCTTTCCCATGTGAACTCCGGTCCACGCTTAGAGTCCCAACGAACCTTGACAAATCGGAATCTTGCTGTGCCTTCGAGTCTTGATCTCACGATCCATGATCTTGATAGGTTGTTCCACAAAGTGAGTTGTTCATCCACTTGAATCTCATCCAATGGAATGACTAGGGTTTCGTCTGATAGACACTTCTTCAGATTTGACACGTGAAAAACGTTGTGAACTCCACTAGTTCGGCAGGAAGGTCTAATTGATAAGCTACGGGTCCGATACGTTTCAAGATCACAAACGGACCTACGTATCGTGGGTTTAGTTTTGCCTCGTTTCCAAACGGATTACACCCTTCCAGGGTGACACCTTCAGTAGGACGCGGTCGCCACTTGAAACTCGAGTGGTTTGCGTCGTTGATCAGCGTAGCTTTTCTGGGCTATCTCGTGCCGCCGCCATGCGGTTTCTGATTTGTACAATCTTTTCAGTAGCCTCAAGTATCAACTCAGGGCCTGTGAGTTGACTGTCACCGACTTCTGCCCAACAGACCGGTGATCTACATTTACGACCGTATAATGCCTCAAACGGTGCTGCCGATATACTCGTATGGTAACTGTTGTTATACGAGAATTCCACTAAAGGCAGATGGATTTCCCAACTATTCCCGAAGTCTACCACGCATGCCCTAAGCATGTCTTCCAAGGTCTGTATGGTCCTTTCGCTTTGACCATCAGTCTGAGGGTGATAAGTGTGCTCATATCCAAGCGTGTACCCAACGCTTTCTGAAGTGACTGCCAAAAGTTGGACGTGAAACGAGCATCTCTATCTGAGATGATGGACGTTGGCACTCCGTGCCGAGAAACTACTTCCTTAATGTAGATGCGAGTCAACTTCTCCATCTTATCTGTTTCTTTAATTGCTAGAAAGTGTGCGGACTTAGTTAAACGATCCACAATTACCCAGATGGTATCGCAACCACCCAAAGTTCGCGGGAGTTTAGTGATGAAGTCCATCGAGATCTGATCCCATTTCCACCCGGGATCTCAGGTTGTTGGAGTAGCCCCGATGGCTTCTGGTACTCTACTTTGACTTTCGCACAAGTCAAACACTTGCTCACGTAGGTGGGCTATATCCGTTTCATGTTGGGCCACCAGTACGCAACTTTAAGGTCTTGATACATCTTATCCGAACCAGGATGGACAGAGTATCTGGATTTGTGAGCTTCGTCCATGACTAGCTTTCTGAGGTCTCCGTAGAGAGGTACCCATATACGATTCATGAAATACCGGGCTCCATTGGGTTTTACTTCCCAATCGCGCTCCATTTTTCCCACCGATTCGGCCTTGATGTTTTCTTCCTTAATTGCTTCTAACTGGCGTCACGTATCTGTTCGGGTAACCCCGAATGAATAGTGAACTGCAGTGCTCGTACCCGACGAGGTTTCAAATGCTCCTTCCTACTGAGGGCATCAGCTACCACGTTAGCCTTACCCGGGTGATACCGAATGGCACATTCATAATCGTTCAAGAGTTCGACCCAGCGACGCTGTCGCATGTTCAACTCCTTCTGGTCAAAGATGTGTTGGAGGCTCTTGTGATCTGTATAGATTGTGCACTTTGTTCCATATAGGTAGTGTCTCCAAATTTTAAGCGCAAACACCACTGCTCCCAATTCCAGGTCGTGTGTTGTGTAGTTTTTCTCGTGAACCTTCAATTGTCGGGACGCATACGCGATGACCTTATCACGTTGCATGAGTACGCATCCCAATCCCTGAATGGAAGCATCACAATATACTACAAAATCATCTGTCCCTTCCGGCAAGGACAGAATGGGTGCACTGCAAAGCTTCTGCTTCAGCAATTGAAATGCCGCTTCCTGCTTGTCACCCCAAGCATACTTGGTGCCTTTCTGGGTGAGGGTGGTAAGCGGTTGCGCGATCTTTGAAAATCCCTCGATGAAACGTCTGTAGTAACCCGCCAAACCCAAAAATTGGCGGATCTCCGTCGGTGTCCTGGGTGCTTCCCAGTTTTTGATAGCTTCAATCTTGGCGGGGTCGACGTGGATACCCTTTTCATTTACGATATGCCCGAGGAACTGAACTTCCCGAATCCAGAAATCACACTTTGAAAGCTTGGCATATAGTTTCTCCTGTTGAAGTAATTCCAGCAGTAATCGTAGATGTTCAGCATGTTCTGCTTCACCTTTAGAGTAGATGAGTATGTCATCGATGAACACAATGACAAACTTGTCGAGGTATGGTTTACACACACGGTTCATGAGATCCATGAATACCACGGGTGCGTTGGTGAGACCGAAGGGCATGACCAAGAACTCATAATGGCCATACCGAGTACGAAATGCCGTCTTAGCGATATCCTCCTCCCTGACGCGTAACTGGTAATAACCGGACCGTAGATCAATTTTGGAGTAGTAGCTTGACCCTTGAAGTTGGTCGAAGAGATCGTCGATGCGAGGTAACGGGTATCGGTTCTTGACAGTAACCTTATTGAGTTCCCTGTAGTCGATGCACATGCGGAAGGTCCCGTCCTTCTTCTTTACAAAAAGGACTGGAGCTCCCCATGGCGAAGTGCTAGGTCGGATAAATCCTTTTTCTAACAGTTCCTGAAGTTGGGTAGACAGCTCCTGCAGCTCGGCTGGAGCTAGGCGGTATGGGGCCTTGACGATAGGAGTTGCATGGTTCGCCAATTCGATTTCAAACTCCACTGTCGATGTGGTGGAAGGACCAGGTACCTCCTCTGGAAATACATCGGAAAAATCACGGACGACGGGGATGTCTTCTATACGTTTCTCGTCCTTAGGCTGTTCGGTAACCAGTGCGAGCAAAGCAAAGGAGTTCTTCCTCCGAAGATACTTCTGTGCTTGCATGTAAGAGATGATGTTTGTGACGGCGCCTGCCTTCTCGCCTTGCACCGTCAAGATTTCGTCGTTAGAGAGCGGAATACGGATAGATTTCTCGAAACAGAGAACTTCAGCTCGGACGTCGGATAGCCAGTCCATTCCGACTACCACGTCAAAACTACCCAGGGTAGTTGTCATCAGATCAATGATAAAGGTGTGACCCGCGAGTTTGAGTTGACAGCCGGATACTATATGGGTCACATCTACAGATTTACCATCGGCTAGTTCTATGACGTAAGGGGCCTCTAGAGGTTTGGGCGTGAGATTTAGGTTCTTCCTAAAGGATTCAGATATAAAACTCCTATCCGCACCCGTATCAAAAAGTACAGTAGCAAAATGTTCATTAAGGGGGAAACTTACCGGTGACCACGTTCGAGTCGTTTCTGGCCTCTCCGCGGCCCAGCGTAAATGCACGCCCCTTGGCACCTCCTGTGCCACCATTTCCATTATTTTTGTTGTTATTGTGGTTATTGTGGTTGTTGTTGTTCCCACCCTTGTTGTTGTTGTTACGAAGCTGTGGGCAGTCTCGTTTGAAGTGGGCAGTGCTACCACACTAATAACACCCCGGTTAATACCCTGCTGCTGACCCTGGGGTCGATTTTGATTTTGTCGGGACATGATTTCTCCGCGACAATCCTTTGCCGCATGGCCCACTTTGCCACATCGTTGGCAGCTATTTCCGGCACAAGGGCCGTGATGATGAAGGTTACAGCGATTACACTGCGGCTTTCGACCTACATAGCCGCTTGTGTTCTGGTTGTTGTTAGCGGGCTGATTATTGTGACCCCGGTGACTGTTGAAATTATGGAACCGTTTCTGGTTCCCTTGCTGTGACTGGGATGACGAAGACTGTCGAGCAGACGAGTCTTCAAATTTCTTTTATTATCAGGGGCAACTTCGGTTGTACCCTGAGATGGCAACTTCTTATGTTCCACCGCCTTATCGGTGAGTTTGTGCGCCAACCTGATTGCTTGATGCTCAGTCACAGGGTTGCTAGCCATTACCATACCCTGGATCTCGGGGATCAGACCCCCAGGTAAAACTCGAGTCGTTTCTCAACTGTGTTGGCCAGATCGGGACATAGAAATACCAGGTCATGATGTTTCGCTGTGTATGCTTCAATTTCAGATCCTACCATCTTGTGGTTCCATAATGCTTGCTCCAACTGTTGAACCCTGTCTCGCGGACAATACTCCTCTTTGATTAGGGCCTTAAACTCGGCCCAGGCCATTGCATTTGCAGCAATAAGTCCACGCGTTTGGACCTGTGCATTCCACCAAGTTAGTGCCCCATCCTCCAACGTTGAGGCAGCATACTTGATTTTGTTGGCCTCCAGACAATTGCACATTTCGAACACTGATTCAGACTTTTCAATCCAGCGGACCAGTCCTACGGGTCCTTCTACCCCCGTGAATTTGCTCGGCTTCGCATCGAGAAACATCTTGTAGGGGTTAAGACCCCCTCCTGCTGACAGAGGATAGGTAGTCAGCGAGGAATTCTACTAGCCCAACTATTAGATTTCCCATGAAAATTTAATAATGGTTACCTGCCGGTTGGTTTTGAACACCCGCTAGAGCTGCATTCACGTGCTCTTGGATCATTGCGGCTAATTCTTCGGGCGTCATATTGAGGTTTCCGCGACGTCCAGTTGCCATTTTAGATCTTCGTAAGACAACATAAACACACACCGATAAGTCTATATATCCAATATAGTTATCCTATTCCATACTTAAATAATTCCTCAAATTATGTCAACCCAAATAAATTAAACAGTCAAAAGAAATATTCCATAAAATTTCAACGTCTTACAAAATACCAACCAAACATATCAGTTTACTATAAAATCTCAAGTTTAAACATAAGTAGGAAAATAAATAGACTGAAGGAAAGCAAATAAAATAAGCGAGACGTGTCAGTCTTCTACGTCTCCATCCCCCAAATCGCTATCGTTGCCGTCATCCTCCGCGGCGTTTCCAGCTTCTACAGCTGGGTCTTCCTCGGGATCCTCCTCTGGATCCTCCTCTTCTTCCTGTACCGGCACTGGAGGGGCCGGTGCTGGTGCGGGTACTGGTACCGGTGCCTGATTCTGTTCTAGTTCTTGAATTCTCCAGCTAGACTCAAGAACTCTGTCTTCGAGCCAGTCAGCCCTTAGCTGCTCAGCACGAAGATCTCTAGCCAAAGTGTTACGAGCTATCTTACTCTCATGTTGCTCTTCCTCGAGAGATCCAGTCTTACCTGTTAATTGTCGTATAATCCATCCCTGTGCTAGGATGGTTTCATGCATTCTCTCTAGTTGTTCTTGTTGCTTTCTTATCATATCTCTAAGTAGGTCGTTCCCTACTTCTAACGAGTTAACCGGTTTGACCGGCATAGCGATGGTCGGGCGTGAGGACGACTCCTCCCCTAGAGCGAGCCTTTTTCTCGCAGCTGAGCGAGTCTCCACGCCATGAGGTGGTGAGGGTTCCACCATAGGTGTCTTTCCCGGCGCCCTTGGTTGCGAAAGTTTGTCGGATGATGATGATGATGACATTGCCTGTTAGGTTGTGTAGTTAGTTACGAGTTGCATTCATTTCTATTATGCATTCATATTTTACATAACACAGTTGTGGTACATCACATAACAAGATATAACAGTTCGGTGCCAAACTACGTCTAGTGTCGTGTAATCAGCTATAGTTTAGGTCTACTTTTAATGCAAACCTGGTTCTCTATAGCTAGAGACTCTGATACCAATCTGTCACACCCTCAATTTCCACTTGCGGAGTTTTACCGCGAGGCGTGTGAACAAACCAGAATCTGAGACACTAGTAACGTCGAACGACTCTATATGGTTTGTTAATACGTTTTCCAAAATCATTTGTTTAATCATTCATAGTTAATTTTAGACTGTCTTAGTTTGGTTTCAACGTTTAGCGGAAGCATTAGTTTTTAAAGTTGAGCGGAAGCATTTAAGTAAAGTAAAGGAACGGGCGCCAACACAAACGCCAAAACTAAAGAAAAACCCAAACAATATTCGTAAATGAGACTCGATAAAAAAAGATGTCTTGATCAATGCAAGTGAGTGCACCAAGAGCTCCTAGCGTCCTGAGAAACATGTAAAGAAACAAGTGTCAACATTAAAGAAGAGTGAGTTCACAGATTTTCATAAGTTCATTTGTTCATTTATAAGTTTGTTTCCCTCGTTATCCCTAACCCGGGATAACGATTTAGTTCCATTATTCCCAACCCGGAATAATACTGATGGTTCCATTATTCCTTACCCGGAATAATAATGATGTTCCATTATTCCTAACCTGGAATAATAACGTTGTTGATTCCATTATCCCTAACCCGGAATAATATTGTTGATTCGTAATTAAGTTCAATGTTAACATGTAGGTAGCGAGCCTAAAGTTATGTCACGTAAGTGTTCGCGATCGAAGCTGACTGTTGTGCCTCCGTGTTGCCAGGCCTATCATTGACCATGGCGAAGTTAGGCCAAATTATTCACCCGTTGACCATACCCGGTCAGCTAGCGCGACTAGCTCGGGTGGGGCTTGTCGGGCCCAGTAGTACTACTTATAATTTCCCCGCTATCTAACCCAATACTAACGATCCGAGAGTTTGTCGAGGACTTGTGTGATATAGCTGCTTAGTGACCATAACGTACATTAACATTAACTTAGTTACCGAATAGTTTAATGACGTTAATTTCGTATAACGTAAAGAGATAGAGTTGTAGAGTGTATACATGTTTCTCCCCCTGTTGTTTAAAACCGGATAAAATTAGGGGCCGTGAACTCACCTTTAGTTGCTCGGTTAGTGTAACACAGATGTAGCAAATGATGGGACCGCTAATTGCGTCCTAACAAGTCAATTGATTTAGAGTTAGTGTGTGAACACACTGATACAAACCCTACACATACTAACACACAATGCGGTACATACAATAACAATTCCTAAAACTCAAATCATGCATGCAAGTATCATCATACCATCATAGTGATCAAACCTACCTATCATGAACACAAATCAATCCATACAACACTTTGGTACACACATTCGCTAGTTATCAAGTTTCAGCTTATATACTCATAATTAGGATGTTTTTCGCGGATATTTTATAAAATAGTTCCAACGTTCCAAAAATTCCAATTATTTTACAGAAGGTGTCAACTATACTGTAGAATTTTATATAAATTTTTCAAGTCCTAACACTTTACCAATTATTCATAAATATTAATATACTAGGCTGCAGCAGATTCGTCGCTTTCTGACTGCAGTCCACGGGAGAATTTATTTAAAAATTAAACCTTCGTCCAATTAACAAAATTCCAGTGGGAGTTTCCCGGAAATTTCCATATCCAGTTGCTGTACAAACTTCGTGATTCGACTCTCTACAGATTATTAGATCCGACTCGATAAACAACTAACAAATTTTCAGAATTTTCACAGCTTCAGTTACTGAACTTAATTGGCCACTTAAAAATACAAACTAACTTCAGAAAAATATGAATCTAGCGCCATTAGAAGAGTTTTTCAAAAATCTACATTTTAGGCTTCAGAAAATCCGGTTTTTCGATAAATAATAACCAAGTTACAGCCAGTTGAAGTTGGCTGTAAACACCATTCAGCCATTTCGTTCGCAATATAAACGCTTAAACAATCGATACGTTAACTATAAACGATCAAGAACAGATTTATCAATCATATATCATCATGTACATCATACTCATGCAAACCCTAATCATCATATATGGTTTTTATCACAAAAAGCAGCCTAATGATTCTTGATTCCACTAATCATCATAATCGCAAACTAGCATAATTTATCGAACTAAACATCGTACCCTTCATGATAATGATTCTACCACTACATTCTAGCATGATCAAGAGTTTATAAATCCTAGTATGACTTTGCAAACAATGATAAACTCTAACCTTTAACAATGAAGATCAATGATCTGAGAAACTAGATGGGAGTCGAATCGGATGATGATGAAGATCGCGACCGAGAGGAAAGTGGGAAGGCTGTTTGCGACCGAGAGAGGGATGAGGAGGCTGCCGTCGACTTGTTTGGAACTAGGGTTTGTGTGTGTGTTTTGTTTTTGAAACATAACACATGCATATATAGTGCAAGAAGGGAAAAGAAAATGAGAAAGGGTTTGCGGTTGGGTGCTCGTGGCCGCACGGGTTTGGGGTGGGTCGGTTTGGGTCTAAAACTTGATCCTCAAGTTTTGGTTAACTCCTTGAGTCGCAAGGAAGTGAGGTCCACTCGTTTTGCGACCCGGTTCGGTTCGTTTATCTATTTACTATATCTTTTATAAATAATCACCACGAAATCAAAACACAACATAATCACTCACCAAGCTTATAAGCGTCTAACACATATAACACGTAATTCACTTGATAAGTTCACAAGATTAGCATAGTTATTTCGAGCGTGTAAAATAAATCTCCGAATCAATTTGCGTAGGAATGAATAGCCGTGAAGCAGTGCGTTTAAGATACCTGAAAAACCGGGATGTCACAATCCCCGTGGCGTAAGCCAGCCGAGTCACATACTCTCCTCCATGTATTTCACTGCTTGCCGTCTTGCCCATGCTGCCTACAAAGAATTCCGCAATTCGTGCAGGAAGGTTAACATGCACCCATTGACAATCGAATACAAGAAGATCAAGTCAGGGGTGGGATAGTTCCTGGAACTGTCCATACGGCCAGCAACAGTGTAGCTAATGACCTGGTGGAGTACCCTAAGGAGTGGATCTCTGAAGCGTGTTGCCTTGTCTTTTCTGGGATCATACTCTGGTCCGACCGCCACTTGAGCCCAAAATGCAGCTCTAGCAGTGTCATTGTCAAAACCACTGATGGAAGTGAACAGGTCGAAGTCTAGCTCCTCCGTGGTGTAGATTCCCAATCTTTTCCCGAGCCTTGCAACTGACCAATTATGCCACTGACCTCCAAGTCTGAACCTCACTCTCTTGGCGTGTCGGAAGTCAGGGTTCTCGCCTGCCCTTGGTTTGGCATAACTGTATGAGGCGAGAAATTCCAAAGTGAGTTCAAGTAAACCGGTTTCGGATGTTGAGCAGTCGAGACATAGGCACAGAAATCATCTCGGTAAGCCGATCGGTTTGGCTCAGTGCTTGAATTGTAGGCCAACTCAGCCTTCTCGGTATCCGATCTTGTTTCTCCGGTTACATAAAGCTAGAAGCTTGTTGATGCAAGGGCGGTTCCGGTTGTTTTCGGGATCGAAAACGAGGAAAGGATGATCCATCTACACATAAGATAGAAGAAATATAAGAACAGGTAAAAAATTTCAGGTCCGACATCAGAACAGTGAGTTACGAACATTCTGTTCGCTTTGCTGTTTAGGTTGCGCACGACCGTGCAAGGCTTTGGCACGTCCGTGCAACTCAAGAATGCAAATCAGGTGTTGCTGTTTCTCGGTCACGCATGACCGTGAGAGCAGGTGGCATGACCGTGCGGCCCGAGATCGCAAGTCTGGTGCAGCCTACATTAAGCTTCGCACGGTAGTGCCAGGAAATGGCATGGCCGTGCATCAGCTGCAGATCGCTAAAAACTGGTCCATTCACCAATTTCAACCAATTTTTCTCAAAACAAAGTGCTTTCTAACAGAATGGACCACGGGTTCGCGATTAGACTTGTGATTTTGAACCATTAATTCAAGAACTAGGGTTTGGTTGTCTTATGAAGAAAACCCCAAAATTCCTTGAACAAGAACCCTAATATGAACTAAGAACAGAATTAAAGACAGAAATTATGAAGAGATCCATACCCTAGTTCGAAGAGATTGACAGAAATCTTGCAAAAAGTGATGGGTTTTGAAAGAAGGGAGGTTTGGAGCGGCTGCACACGTCTGCCTTAGGGTTTTTACAACTTTTTACCAAAAAGTGGCTTTTATACCCGTCTAAAACTACTATGCAACTTTTCACGCGCACGGGCGTGCGAGATTTGGCATGGCCGTGCGGCCCCTTGAGTGCACCGGTGTGTACTTGGTATCTCCCGCGGCTTGCACGGGCGTGCGTGCCTGGCACCAAGGCTGGCATGGGTGTGCTGTGCAGATGCAGCGATTTGCATGACCGTGAAGATTTTTGGCATGGCCGTGCGTCATCTAGAAGTTTTTTAGGACAGAATGCTTTCAACTCCCTTTTCACCACAGAATTCGCCAATTTTGCAGATTATAACCTGTTTGGAACATATTTTCACTTCGAAACAACCTAAGGTATGGACCAAAATTGTACGAACTAACTAAAAACGGAAAAAGAACATGTCTAAACTACGAAAAACGTAAAAACTAAAGATTATGATGAAACTACCCCTACACGCGTAGAATGTGCATGCTACATTTTTAGTCATCGAGTCAGTAGCATAGACTCTCCTCCCCACACTTATTTCACGTTCTGGGCGTAGAGATCAATCATCTCCACGCCGAGTCAACCGGTCCGTCAATGTAGTGTTTCAACCTATGACCGTTGACTTTAAAGATTACCCCGTTTAAGTCCTCGATCGCTATGGTTCCGTATGAAAATACTTCTTTGACCGTGTACAGTCCCGTCCATCGAGATTTTAACTTTCCGGGGAATAAGCGCAATCTCGAGGTGTACAACAAGACTAAATCTCCGACTTGAAAATCCTTGTGTTCTTTCAACCGCTTGTCGTGCAACTTCTTCATGCGCTCCTTATACAAGATGGAACTCTCATAGGAATGACTCCTTAATTCCTCAAGCTCATGGATTTGTAAAAAGCGAGCCTCACAACCGCTTTTTAAATCCAAATTCGCCGTCTTCAAAGCCCACAATGCCTTGTGCTTAAGTTCCACCGAAGATGACATGCCTTTCCATAAACAAACCTAAACAGAGTGGTCCGGATAGGTGTCTTATATGCAGTTTGGAAGGCCCATAGTGCGTCATCCAACTTTTCAGACCAATCCTTGCGATTTTGACTCACCGACCGCTCAAGGATCCTTTTCAAACCCCAGTTCATAACTTCCACTTGCCCGCTTGTCTGAGGATGGTACGGTGTAGATAATCGATGATGCACACCGTAACGAGACAAGGCGCGATCAAGCTGCGCATTACAGAAATGCGTCCCTCGGTCACTAATGAGCGCCTTCGGCGCACCAAACCGGGCGAACAAGCTCTTCAGAAACCTCACAACCACCCTAGCGTCATTTGTGGGTAAGGCTTGCGCCTTGGCCCACTTTGATACATAGTCAACCGCTACTTGGATGTACTTGTTTCCTCGTGAGGATGGAAATGGTCCCATGAAGTCGATACCCCATACGTCGAACAGTTCACAGACCTAATCGAATTCTGAGGCATTTCATCACGCGCGGATATGTTTGTAGCCCGCTGGCAAGCATCGCACGTTCTCACCATCTGCTGCGTATCATGAAAGATGGTGGGCCAATAAAAACCAGAGTCTAACACTTTCTTCGCTGTATAATTGGCCCCGTGATGACCGCCAGTAGGTCCCTTATGACACTGTCGCAGAATATCCGCTGCCTCTCTACCCGAAACACATCTACGGATCACTTGATCCGCGCCAACTCTAAACAAGAACTGGTCATCCCAAATGTAGTGCTTTAAATCCGCAACGAATTTCCTTTTCTGCTGATGCGTCAATCCTTTAATAAGGATCCCACATGCAAGGTAGTTCGCAAAGTCAGCAAACCAAGGTGATTCATCACTCACCTCTACACTCATGAGAAACTCATGGGGGAAATTGTCGTTTATTGGCTCCTCCTGCGCATTCTCCGCATCTCCATGCTCGAGTCTCGAAAGATGATCGGCGGTTACGTTCAACGCACCCTTCTTGTCTGAATCTCGATATCAAACTCTTGCAATAAAAAATCCATTGAATTAGACGCGGTTTCGCGTCTTGCTTACTGAAGAGATATCATCGCCGCGTGATCCGTATACACAATTGTTTTGGATAACACAAGATACGACCTAAACTTATCAAATGCGAAAACTACCGCTAGAAGCTCCTTTTCCGTAGTGGTGTAATTCTCCTGAGCATCGTGCAAAGTTTTTCTGGCGTAGTATATCGGATGGAATATTTGTCTCTTTGTTGTCCCAACACGACTCCTATCCAAAGTCACTCGCGTCGCACATTAACTCAAATGGCAAAGTCCAGTCCGGTGCGACCAAGATAGGTGCCTAAACGAGCTTTTGTTTAAGAAGGTAAAAAGCCTTCAAGCACTCGTCACAAAAGATAAATAGAGCATCCTTCTCCAACAAACGGGTCATGGGTCTGGTGATTTTCGAGAAGTCTTTAATGAATCGCCTGTAAAACCCCGCATGACCAAGGAAACTCCGAATCGCTTTCACCGAGGTGGGAGGTGGAAGTGGGGAAATGATATCAACTTTCTCCGGATCGACTTCCATCCTAGCTTAAGAAATCTTATGTCCTAGAACTATACCCTCTCTCACTATGAAGTGGCATTTCTCCCAGTTCAGAACCAGATTTGTCTCCTCGCACCTCTTCAACATCTTTTTCAAATTTTCCAAGCAATGATCAAAGGAATCCTCAAAAACTGAAAAGTCATCCATGAACACCTCCATGGAATCCTTGATCATGTCATGAAAAATAGAAACCATGCAGCGCTGGAAGGTAGCCGGTGCATTGCACAATCCGAAAGGCATACGCCGGTAGGCGAATGTCCCAAAAGGGACATGTGAAGCTAGTCTTCTCCTGATCCTCGGGAGCGATAGAAATCTAAAATAGCCGGAGAACCCATCCAGAAAACAGTAAAAAGACTTCCCCGACAGACGTTCCAACATCTGATCGATGAATGGAAGCAGGAAGTGGTCCTTGCGGGTGGCATCGTTGAGTTTGCGATAGTCAATGTAAACACGCCATCCCGTGACCGTCCGAGTAGGAATAAGCTCATTCCTATCATTCATCACTACAATCATAGCACCCTTTTTGGGCACTACATGTACGGGACTAACCCAAACTGAATGGGAAAGATAGGATAGATCAACCCTTGCATCTAGCAACTTAATCACCTCCTTTTTCACAACCTCTTGCATGTTCGGTTTAGTCGTCTCTGTGGCTGCACACAGGGCTTGTAATCATCCTCCATATGAATTTTATGAGTGCATAATGAAGGACTGATTCCCTTAATGTCCATGATCTTCCACGCTAAGGCTTTCTTATGAAGTCGCAATACATTGAGAAGTTTGCTCTTTTCCTCGTTCGACAAAGATGATGAAATAATAACCGGCAAACGGCGCTCCTCATCTAGAAATGCATACTAAAGATGTGGCGGAAGGTCCATAAGCTCTAAGGACGGCGGGTCTTCAACCGAAGGCTTCGACTTCTCCTCAACCCCATGATCAATTTATGTAAATCAATCCGGACTCTGGGAACCATCATCACCAATCTGATAGACTGGCTGCTCAAAATTGTGGCCCTCATGCGTAATGCCATCTAGGTCCCCACACAACAAAGGTGTGTCCGAATCAATCTCCTCAATTGTGCCCTGGAAATGGGTGCTCACATACGTATCGACAATGTCAACATAGTATAAATCATCATCCTGACTCTGCGGGTGTTGCATTCACCGCTTGATATCAAAGGTCACATGCTCATCATTCACTCGGAGTGTAATCTTCCCGGAAACTACATCTAAATCATCCGTGCAGTGTTCAAAAACGGACGCCCAAGTATCAAAGGCACCCTAGAGTCCTCATCCATGTCCAGAATAACAAAATCCACTGGAAACACAAACTTGTCGATCTTGACAAGCATATTCTCAACAAATCCACGTGGATACTTGATGGAACGGTCCGCTAGTCGAATGCTCATCCTAGTAGGCGACAACTCACCTTGATCCAACTTAGCAAAAACCTTATACGGCATAAGGTTAATGCTTGCTCCTAAATCCGCCAACGCGTGACTAACTGACATATTTCCAATAAGGCATGGAAGAGTAAAGCTGTCTGGATCTCCCATCTTTGTGGGCTGACGGTTCTGAAGTATAGCTGAGAAACTCTCATTCATCACAACACAGGACATGTCCTCGAGCTTCTGCTTGTTCGAGAGGATGTCCTTCAAGAACTTCGCGTACTTAGGCATTTGAGCTAAAGCCTCGACAAATGGCATGTTTATATGCAACTGCTTAAATAGCTCTAAAAACTTACCATATTGTTCCTCGTTCTTTTGCTTCTTTAGCCTGCCTGGGTATGGAACTGGAGGAGTATAATCTTTGACTGGCTCCCGGAGCTGTGTTGTACTTGCTGGGCCTCGCCTAGCGTGCACCTCATTTGGAGCATCAGTCTGGACGTCTCAGTGATCGGTGGTGAGTCGATATATCAGGTCCCGTAGTCTTGCCACTCCTTATCATCACGGCATTAACATGCCCTCGTGGATTCGGCTTAGTATTACCTGGGAGACCACCCGGTGGTCTCTCCGCATCTCTCCCTCGTGAGCTAAGAAACGTTCTTCGTTTTGTTGGTAATGTTTCTCAGCTAGCTGATTCGCACTAGTAGAGCTACTCTGAAGCTGGGCCATCATTTCCTCTAGCTTAGAATTATCCGAAGGGCTTTGTTGCTGAGAACTACTCTCGGAGCCCTGATTTTGGTATGAATAAGGTCGAGGTTGGTAGGATTGGTTGTATGGCTGAAATGACTGGCCTTGAGCCTGCTGCTGTGCTGGAGCTCATTGACTGAATCCAAGCGGGTTTTGATTACCCGTGTTTGCTTTCCACCCAAAGTTAGGGTGATTTCTCCACCCCGGATTGTACGTGTTGCTGTAAGGGTTATTTTGTGGCCTCACTTGATTACTCACGAACTCTACCATTTCTTGGCCCACAAACATAACACCCTGGTCACACGCACCTGGCTCGTGCGATACTCGACACTGATCACATCCGCACTCGTTTGAGCCACCGTCTGGGACTGTGATTTATCAAACTTCGATGCTAGCGCGGCAATCTGTGCAGAAATTGCTGTGTAATCGTCAACAGCATGAACTCCTGGGCGTGAAGATGTCCGGCTCCTCTCTCCACCATGTCGTGAACTCGACTTCAACGCAGCTCTCTCAATGATGTGTAAGCTTCATTAGGCGTCTTCATCCCTAGATCGCCATCTGCATAAACATCCAAACGCTCCTGCGAGTCGTAGTTGAGTCCCTGGTAGAAGGTCAGAACTAATTGCCTCTTGGTGAGACCGTGGTGCGGAACATCAAGTAGTAGATCTTTGAATCTCTCCCAGGGTGCGTGTAAAGACTCCCCGTCATCTTGCCGAAATGTCATGATACGATTCCTAAGCTTCGTCCTCAGGCGGGAAATACTTCTCCATAAACAACTCCGCCATCTCGTCCCATGTTCGAATGGACCCCGTAGGAAGTGACATAAGCCACAATCTAGCTTTGTCGCATAATGAAAATGAAAAAGTCGCAAACGAACCGCATCATCCAAAACATCTCGTATCTTGAAGGTTGAACATACCTGAAGAAAAGCCGCAATATGTCGATCGGGATCCTCATGCTCTTGTCCATCAAACTGTACCGAATTCTGCACCATATTGATTATGCTTGATTTGATTTCGAAATTAGGCGCTGCTATCGTCGGCCGGGCGATGCTTGACTCCAAACCACCACCTCCTGGCTGGTTCGTCTCATTCAGCGGTCGGTCGTCGTCCGCCATGGCTGTGCTTCCCTCTTCCTCCGAGCTCTCGGTCTCAGAGGGTACCACCGGTTCGTCCATAGCTGCTTCAATTTGCTGCGCAACCGCGCGAGATCTCTCTCGAAGTCGCCTCCTCAGATTACGTTCGGGTTCGTCAGATGGTTCAACAGTGGCGGGCGCGGGGTTGAGGACATCAACCTGTAAGCGAATGATAAGCACGCTCCGAACATAATATAAAATAATAATACTATTCTTTTTGCTGCTGTTAAATCCCGAAATTACTTGTTTTCTTTCATAAAAATATTTAAAAAATTGTAATAGGCCAAAAATTTATAGAAAAATAAAAAACTCACAAAAACACTTGAACCGGTAATGTCAAAAATGGTTTTTTCGGTTTCGAGAGTTTAATAAATAAATAAATAAACAGTCCAAATTCGAACGAACAAATAGAATAAAAATCTAATAAATAATATACAAGTGAATAAAAATATATACACACAAAAGAATGAATAAATAATTAAGTAAAAATATTTACGACTATTTACAAATATGCACCGGTAAAATATTGACTCGGGTCGTTCCTAAAGCTTGCCACATCCCGGCAACGGCGCCAAAAACTTGACGTGTGCATGTATATACATATTTTTACAATGAATTTTACACGCGGTTTGGTTTTAAATTTATAAAAATGATTTATACTTCAAGATTAAAACACACACAAAAGGGCAAGTGTACCCCGTCATATATCTAGTAAAATATCGGTAAGAACCAAGTATCGATCCAAGGATTCGGGCGGAAGCGAAAGTACTAGACTTTTGTCGTTAAATTACCGGTAAAAAGGATAGAGTGATGATTTGTTTTTAAGAACTAAAGTTTGACTAAAATATACTTTTAGGTATTTTTGAATTTAAGTTAATAGATAGCCTTGCTTTACGAACAACCAAAACATGTTAACTAAGTTTGTTTCGTCATTTAAACACTTGGTCAATTTTCCATTTTTTTAAAGACAATTAGTTTCCCTTTCGAGAATCCTAACATGACAACTCTTCGGAAAGCTAAAACGATGAACACACTTTAACCAGCTAAAATTGTTCTTTTGACGCCCAATTGATAAAAGTCTATGTAAATCCCTTAAAGATAGGTTAGTCATCCGTTAAGAGTTTTCTAACCTCACTTAACCAAGGAAAGTGACATCGATAAACACAATGGAACCACCAAGACAAGCATAAACTAGATTAGACCACAACCGAGTTCATTTTACAAATCTTGAACATAACCTCATTTAAGAAAGCAATTTTGGTCAAAACTACTAATTAAACTTAAATCATGACAAGAATTCATAACGATACCATTCGACCCGTTAAGATTTTTCCATGAAGGAAAACATTCTTAATTAGCATTAATTACCTCTTATTAATCCAATTCTCATTTCTAAGCTCATGGTGTAAACATTCTAAACTAGTTAAAAGTTTACTAATACATGATTAATTAAGCATTATTTTGTGATCAACTCAACTAACCAAGCATTAATCATCCAAGACAATTAACTATAATCAAGAATCTAATATCAATAAACATGGTTGCAAAACAATCATCAAGGATTAATCATAGAAAGTGCATAAATGTCATTACAAACATGATTAACATTCAGATGGTTGTTTATGAAGCAAAGGATTATAGTGTTTTTGCTCTTAAGCATACAACATTACATAATATTCAATCATAATGCTTGAAATCAGACAAAATTAAGGAAAGATTATGAAACCAAACCATGAACAAGCTTATGATTGAAGACCTGGATGTGGTTGGAGCTTCTAGGCGCAATGGGGGCTTGATTCCGATCAAAAACCGCAGCTTCCGGAGCCCAGAAAGTCGCCTGAGTCGCTCCCAAAAATCCAGAATGCGGATCAGTAAGTTCTACTATGTTTTTATAACATTTCAGGTTTGGCATGGCCGTGCACTTTATTGGCATGGCCGTGCACTATTCGCGAAATCTGAGTGACGTCAGTCGGATAAGGTTGATGGCGGGCTTATCTTGAAAACGCGCACGGCCGTGCCAATATTTGGCACGCCCGTGCTTGACCGAGAACCGTTGGCACGCTGGGTCACACTGACCGTGCACATGAGGAAGACATATCCGCATGGCCGTGCACTCCGAGAAGTAGGCTTGCACCTTGGCTTGCACGGTCAGGGCAGGTCTTCTGACTTGGGTTGGCACGGCCGTGCCAAATATCTGCACGGTCGTGCACCACCTGAATCTTCACAGAAAGTTTGCAACTTCGCCGTTTCGCCCGAAAAATCCTCTTTTTCTGCATCTTCTTGTCCGAAAGCTGATCAAGGCCTGTAAATGAAAACATACCCGATTAAGTGTCTAATTCTTGGTTTTACGGCCGAAAACATGTAAAATGGGGACAAAATGGGGGACTAAAGTATGTATATTTTAACATATATGAGCATACCTCACCATTAAAGGTGTTAGTGCATATTATGCATGTCCGCCACTATGCGAATAGGCTAAGTAGAGCGTGCGTTGAATATTGTATAGGTTTGAGTGTTTAAATGGTAAGGAGAGCATGCGCGGATGAGGCAAACGTGCGTACGAGGTTGTGCCTATACGCACGCATGAGCTCATACGTCGGTATGAGGGGCTCATACTTGCGCTGCTCATGAGTTGGCCTATATATACTAGGCTCATGCGTATGGAGTGATGAAGTTTTTGAAATCCCATTTGAGGGGGATTCAAGCTGGAGAGATGTGTTGATACTCGCTCCAGCTGGCCAATGATTTATACTCTTTTGGTATGAAATGGAAGCTTCTACTTATGATTATTCTAATATAAATTTCTACCGAATTAATTTTATCTTATCCAAACTTCTGTCTAAACGCGTAGGACGCAACGTTCCATGTTCTAATAGTGATTTCAGAGCTATGGTACCGATTCAAGTGAACTAACCGTCGGTTGAATCACATACGCTCATGATTTTGTGATTTAGACGTAAAAAACGAAGGTGCAAACACGTTTTTATCAAATTTGATGGTCAGTTCACAGAAAAAAAGTCAAATTGAAGCTAAATAGGGTTGATCAAAATTGATTTTTGCACTGTCGGTTGAACAACCTACATTCCAAGTATTGTATTTTTAATGGAAATTCATTGAATGATGTGGTTTTTGTTGATAGGCATATGAGTAGGCTATGAAAGAAAAATTTCATTGCAGGTGGGAAATTTGGTTTGAAAATTGTTTCCCCCATCATTTGGGCATCACACCCCTCTCTATGAATTCAGCTTGGAGATCAATTTTATAGAAAAGTTCCATACCTATCTCATAATTTAGGGAGAACGTAGTTGAGATTAACTCCAGTGTGATCTGGACATCAACGTTTTTCACTTTTGAGGTGATGACAAAGGGCTTTTTATTGTGATGCAAAAAATCTGAATTTGCCCAAAATTCATGAAGAATGTCTAGATATATACGTGCATTGACAGAGAAAGATATTTTGATGATGTGAGAAGATCAATGATTGTATAAAATTTTTTGTTGGTGTTAGTTTTCACAAGATATGGAAGGTAGTTTTGGGGTAGTTTCAAGTTGAGAGCCATTTTAAAGTAAAATCTTTTTGAAAGATCCTTTGATCAGATAAATCTTTTCGATTGTGAGAGGATGGAAAGTAAATCTTTTAAAAAATGTTTGAGTAGATGATCTTTTTGATTGTTTGCGAAGATTAAATATGGTAATTCTGAGTTTATCGCTCTGGTAAGTGTAAGCTCTGTTTGGCTAGGGTTTTTATAGACTTTTATAACAATGATGATGTGGCCAATAGTTACTTTTTGAGTTATGCGGCAATCGTTCATTTGTTAAGGAAAAGCTCTATTTTTCAAGGCTTTGTTTAACATGGGTTGGGTCCCTGTAAGGAAATCCTTTGATAAAGTAATGAATGGTTTGTTTTGCCAAAGGTCTGTTTTGAAACTTCTGTTTGGTGTCAACAGGCGTTTGGTTGTAAAGCACAGTGGTTGTTACATCTGTTTACTTTAGTCAATAGATGGATGAAAACACATGTTTAAAACCTCTGTTGGGTTAAAAAGAGAAAGAGTTTTAGAGAGAACAGTGGTTATGGTTAACCTTTTTAGTCAAACGGTAGATAATGAGTCAGTGGCTCTATGTTGTAAACAATGGTTAACAAAGGCTAAACAGAGGTTTAAACCACTGAAACAAATGTTTCACTCTTTTGAACATATTTTTTGTTTTTGGTGATCATTAACAATCTTTTCATGATTTTTAAAACAAAATTTTGTTTTTTCAAAGCAACATTTTAATGTTGTAATTTTAAAAATGACTAAAAATTTCTTTTAGTCTATGTTTAGCATCCCAATTTTGGAGATCAAGTTTTCAAAAGTTGATGTATCTAATGCTAACTGACCTTTAGTGGGGACATGATGAAGTGAGACCAACCCCTTTTCGTAACAATCTCTTGCAAAGTGATGATGAATGTCAATGTGCTTTGTTTTTTAATGTGACACCAGGTTCTTGATAATATTTTCAGCCACTTGACTGTCCAGCTTTAGTCGTGTCCTTATAGCAGTTACACAAAAATCAAGTAATTGGTTTTGAAGCCATAGAAGTTGTGTTGTGCAACTTGCAACGGCTATGTACTTTGCTTCTACTGTAGAATTAGATACTGTTGTTTGCTTTTTGCTTGGCCATGAGACCAAGGCATTCCCAAGGAATTGGCAACCTCCAGATGTGGACTTCCTTGTTGTGTGGCAACCAGCAAAATCACTATTTGAATAACCTAAAAGCTCAATATTTCCATTAGCATGATACAAGATACCAAGTGTGGGAGCACCTTTAAGATATCTAAATATCCGTTTTTACTGCTACTAAATGAGACTTTAGGGGATGCTTTATATCTTGCATTAAACGCATGTTGCAAACATGATATCGGGTCTTGATGTAGTTAAGTACGTTAATGACCCAATCATGCATCTCTAAAGTGTCTGATCAATCAAGTCATCTTTTTCATAGAAAATAAATGGTTTATTTGTGCTCATGGGAGTGCCACATGGTTTACAATCATTCATGTCATTTTTCAAAAGTGTCTTAACATATTTGTTGTGAGGAATGAAAGCTCCATTTTCAAGTTATTTTACTTGAAGGCCAAGAAAACATTGTAACTCTCCCATGACACTCATTTCAAATTGAGTTGTCATCAATTCACTGAATTCCCTCACACATTTTATCACTTATGGATCCAAAAATGATATCATCCACAAAGATTTATACTATCAACAAATCTTTGTTTCCATTTTAGAAATAGAGTTTTATCAATTTTATCTCTTTTGAATTATTTAGATAAGAGAAAAGTGGATAGAGTATCATACCAGGCTCTTGGTGCTTGTTTTAGTCCATTAAAAGGTTTGTTTAGCTTGTAGACGTAATCAGGATTGAATGTGTCTTCAAATCCTAGTGATTAACACACATTGACTTCTTCTTGGACTTTTCCATAAAGAAAAGCACACTTTGTATTCATCTGATACACCTTGATGTTGTGGTTAACAACAAAGGCCAAGAAGAGTCTTATTGCTTCTAACCTTGCTACAGGAGTAAAAGTTTCATCGTAATCCATTCCTTCTTCTTGTCTGTAACCTTGAACGACAAGCCTGCCTTTGTTTCTGATAACATTGCCCCTTTCTTCATTTTTGTTTTTAAAAACCATTTTGTACCAATTGGACTTGTATCCTTTGGTAATAGAATAAGTTCCCACACTTGTTGTCTTTTAAACTAAAGAATCTCTTCCTACATGGCCTCTACCCAATTGTTGTCTTTTAATGCCTCTTGGTATTTGACAGATTGGATTAGTGATAGAAAACCAACAAAGAGGCTGAATTTGAGGTTTGGCTTCTTGTAAGCACTCCTGCATTGATTTCTTCTATAACTTGTCCTGGTAGTTGAGATTTGAGGAGCAAGTTGTTCCCTGTTTATGGAATAATGGAATTTTGTGGTGAAGGGTATAACTGGGAATTTTCTAGTAAAACCTCGATTGCCATTTTGTTATAGTAAACAATGGTTTGGAAAGGAGGTGGTGGAATTCTCCCAAATGGGGAATTTGTTATGGAGGATGCATTAGTGGTTTGACCACATGGGTAATCAATGGTTTGAGATTGACTTTGGTCAACAATGGTTCCAGTTATTGTGGACTGGCTGTTATTTTGTGCAGATGAACATTGTGAATCAAAAGAGACTTTGTAGTGAGATGGCATCTCAATGTCAAATCTGTAATCATGTTGTACTGCTTTTGATTTACCTGTATCAAAAACAACCTTGGCAGTAACCTCTTCAACTTTTAATTTATCAAGATCAAAAAGTTTCGTTGGATTTTTAGGGATTTTCAAGGAAGAAAGTTTATTGAACTTTACATTTAAAGTTTCTTGTATAAACATTGTCCTTGTGTTAAACACATTATAGGACTTGGTTATAGAAGAATATCCTAAGAAATATCCACAATCAACTTTGGCTGCAAATTTTAAGACTGAATCTTTGAGATTCAAAATGAAGCATGGACAACCAAAGATTTTTAAAATATGAGATTAGTGGTTTGATTTCACACAAAATTTCATAGGCAGTCTTTTTATGCCTAGGATCAATTAAGACTCTATTTTGAACATAGCATGCAGTATTCACAACCTCTGCCAAAAGGACAACGGAAGGCCAGAATCTGCAAGCATAGTTCTTGCAGCCTCAATTAGGGTTCTGTTTTTTCTTTCAACAACCCCATTTTGTTCTGGTGTTCTAGGAATACTGAATTGTCTCACTATTTCTTTTGAATTAAAGAATTCATCAAGCTCTTGGTTTCTGAATTCTATCTCATTGTCACTTCTGAGAATCTTCACAAGCTAATCATATTGTTTTTCAACTTTTATGATAAATTCCTTTATGATACATGCAAATAAGTCCATGTAAACCTAGAAAAATCATCAACTATTACCAAACAATATCTTTTTTTTTCTTAAGCTCATGATTTTTACTAGGCCAAACAAATCCATATGAAACATTTGTAAGCATTGGCCTATTTTGCACTCTTCAATGGGTTTTGTTGATGCATATCTTGTATGTGCGTCACTGTGTCAATAGGCTAGATAGAACGTGTGTTGAATATTGTATAGTTTAGTGAGTAACATGAACATATGACACTAAGGTGAGGATGTAACACCTTCGTACGAAAGTAACACCTGTACGGAGGTAACTACTTTCGTACGGAGGTAAGCTATTTCGCACCAACGTTACATCCGCACGAAACCCGTGTCTATATATAGTGTCGTGTGTTCATAGCTTGTTAAGTTTTGGAGTTCCCAGAGGGGAAATGCTGGAGAAATTGGTATGAATGAATCATTCGACTTATGTTAAGATTTCTACCGAATTAGTAATATAGCATCCAAACATCCGTCTAAACCCGCCGGTTCCTTGACTTTCAATTGGTATCAGAGCTACGGTACCGATACAATCGATCTAAATCGATAACCTAAGCTCATGAATTATGGACATTTAGGGGTTTTAGACGCAAATCATCAAATAAGCAGACAATCAATGGACAAAAATTAAAATTGAAACCATAGGATTTATTAGAAATGAATTTCGACCATGTCTGTGAAAGAATCATCATGAAATTCGCATAAATAAAGATTTTGGATTAATTTTTTTTCAAATTTTTCCTAGACAAATTTGCATAAATAAAGACACGGGTTTGGTGTGGATGTATTTGAATTTATCACCAAGTTTTGGGTCATGATGATTCTTTCACAGACATCAAGATGCCTGATTGAAGTTGCAGAATATTCAAGAATATTTAAACCCGAATCATCAATCAAGGGGGAATCTATTGAAGATATCAAGAATATTTAAACCTGAATCATCAATCAAAGGGGAATCTACTGAAGATATCAAGATGCCTAATTGAAGTTACAAAATATTCAAACACGACTGTCATATTTCAAGATCAAGATTCGACAGTGTGTAACACCCCAAAACTCGAATTGTTGAATTCGCTAGTATGTGCCCATATTTTATAGCATGAAATAAAATAACTAGGCTATTTAACCTAGTTAAATGTATGGTAAAAACTAATAAAGAAGGAAAGTTGTGTCAATTATGTTTTAGTAACAAACAAGAGGGACTAAACTTGGTAAATGGGGTTGAATTTTGATAAATCAGCCTAAGTTTGTGTAGTGTGTGTGTATGTGTCGTACATGGAGAGAAAGCAAGGAGAAAACCCTTTCCTTAATAAAGATGCAATTCAACCCCAAATCAAGGTCCAAATCGAATGGAAAACGTTGCATGAATGAAGATTTCTCACCATCTAGCTTTAACAAGCATGTGGTAAGTTGTAATTTTAGATTTGGAAATTTTGTATGAAGTGGGTTTCTGATCAATATATAAACTGTATGCAATTGAGTATGAAGTTGTGTTAGAATCATTAAATAGGACTTGAATTATGAATGATTTTAAGTAATTTGATGGTTGAAGTTGAACCCCACCATTGATGGTGAAGGTAGTAACATGGGTGAATCATCCATGTCCAAATCATGTGCAAATTTGATTTATTATGTTGAATATGATGAACTCTTGCAAGTTAGGTTGAATATGGTATGAAGTTGGTTTGATGTTTTGTTGTGTTGATGATTGAAAGTAAGAACTTGAAAGATTATGCATGAATCAATTGTATGCAATAAATGGTGTACGCACACCAAGTGTTTGATGAAATGACTAGTATAAGTTAATATGTGAAATTATATGCCAAATAATGGATGAACATGTGTAGAGTTTTATAATGACATGATTGATGATAATTAAACATGAGAAGAGGTATCGTAGAAGGATTTCGTAAGAAGGTGTAGTTGATTGTATGATTGGAGTAGAATTATGCATTAGGACTTGTACTTTATGCTTGAATGATGGGGTTCACACCATGTGTCGGACCAATTGCTTATTGGTAGTTTAGAAATGAATGTGCACTACGTATATAACATATGAATTTGCTCGTAAAGAATGATGTTGCGATTATGTTAAATAGACTAACCTTGTATGTGGTTGTCAAATGGGAGGTAATGAAAACATTAGCATATGAAAATATGTGTATGTGAATGTGTATATAATTAGATGATCCTGTGGTTGTAAGCATATTAAATCATGAGTATGAAGTGTATACAATGTCATTAGTATAGCCTAATATGATGACACGTATTTATGAGGTTAAGTCAAAGGTTCATATGATAAATTGTTGACTTCTAAAAGTCAACTGCGCATAAGAAGCATGGCTAGACTTGTTGTCACAAGTGTAAGATTATAGAAAGTCATATGGTACATGTTATATTAATATGTGTTATATGAGATGATATGATGAATTTATTAGTTTGAAAAGATGTGATTTTTGGCATATGTCTTATGCCTGTTAGAATTGACTAATGAAAGTCAAATGTGAGATATGCATTTGAGATGGTCGTTAATATGTATAATCATGTGTGCTAACAAGGATGTAAATGCGATGACATGAAAGTATAACGATCATGTCAAAATGGATGGAAACATGGAAGGCTAACGGGTCAAAAAGATGCAAGGTAACATATGGAAATACGGTCGCTAAGGTAAGTGATTTCCGATTCACTTCTTAGTAATTTGAGAATTTTGATACCTATGAATGCGGGGAATCATGTAAGATTATGTAATAAATGGAAATACCAAGGTAAATATTGTTGCAGCGGGATGATAGTAGTTAACTATGTCGGAAACAATATGGTAGATCCAAACGGTCGAATTATTACGCATGAATCGTGTAACGGTAACGTAATTCGTAAATGTTAAGAACCCGGGTTAAGGATTTTGAGTCAATAATGTAGGGAAATGTTTTGTGGATAATTAGAACACAAGTTTTAAGAGAAACATATAAGTACTGAAGAAGTTATGGAAATTTTAAGTTAAAATGGAAGTTTAACAGATAAGTCAAAATTCATACAACTGAGTGAATGTTCCTGCTGATGAGTGAGCTTTCCTACAGCTGAGTGAACATTCCTGCTGATGAGTGAACATTCCTACAACTGAATGAACAATCCCACTGATGGGTGAACATTCCTGCTGATGGGTAAACATTCCTTAAATGGCTGTTTGAATGGGTTTAATTTTCGTAGCTTATGGTCTGCCGTAGCTTACGGCAGGCAGCTGCTATTGAAATCAGAACCTTTATGCCGTCAGTTACGACATGGAGCTCTAGCTTACGGCGGGTTTCTCACGAAATGTTCGTTTGGTTGTTTTGAGCCTTCGAGTTTAATTGGTTATGTTATAAACTCTGTATAACTAATGTATTCGACGATTTATGATATTGAAGTGCATTATTGATGTCTTGGATGCATGATCGAGTTAGATTTTCGTGGTTAAGGTGGATTATACCTATGCATGTAAAAGGTATGATTATTGTCTATAAAGTAGTTGGGTTAGATAAGGACATGTATGTTAAGAAATTTAATGTTTCCAAATGGGTAAGATTCATATGATGTTATGTATACGAGTATTGACGATACTAACTAAATCGTCTATGAGAATGAAATGAAAGTGCAGGTAGGAGAGTGTTGGACTCTTAGAGAGTGGAGGCCAGGCGTAAAGACCGAATTCGGTAGAATATTGTTAGGATCTGAGTTTGAATTGTTGTAAAGTTTAAAGATGAGAAAAATGAATGATGATAAATCAAGAGTAAATACAGCGGAAATGTAAACTTTGAATCACAACAATTGGTAGATTGCTTTCATTAACATGCTTTTGCAATAAAATATGCATTTAAATTCACAATCCCCCCAGCCTAAGATCACTCTCTTTATTCGTACAAAATTCAAAATGAATGATATATTGATAAGTGATGAAAGTGATGAATACAACAGTACATGCACTGTTCTATTTATAGTACAATCGTAACCTCTGAGCATTTTATGTTGACGGCACTATGAAAGTGACATCTAACAACCTAAACAAACTATAACATCTGCTAGACTAAACACTATTACAATAAAATACAATATAAAGTCTACTGGTAACATCTGCTAGGACATCCACTGTTGGCTTTCAGCAGAGCTTTGCCATATAAGTGCTTGGATTCTTCATTAGTGCTTGTCTCTAACAGACCTTTCCAGTAGAGCTTTAACACAACAGATCTTAGATATCAGTCTTTAGTCTTTAACAGAGCTTTGCCAGCAGATGATCTATTATTATTATGGATTAGAGGTTTGTAGAATGTTTTGGCTTTTCTATCATCTGTTCTTTTATAGGGTTCAATTTCCAACAAATATCATAATGGAATAGTATACCGATAAAGATCGCTATGTGATTACTGAATGTTTATATATATATTCACTAATTTATGTATCATGTCACCATTTACTAATGTGTTAGTTATATATGGTGACTGCAGGGTATTCGGGTCATCATTATCATCCTAAGGGACGGGTGGACGAGGATCGAGTTGAAGATTATGGATTGTACGGAGAAGTAGTCACGTGATTTGTATTCTTATGTTATAAGAGTTTCATTAACTAAGGATGAACGATGCATTATTTTAAAAGGAGTTGTTTTTAGACGGTTTTCAAGTATGATAGATCACTTATAAAGAAAAGATTTTTACGGTACGTATTTTCGCTGTGTCTTTTCGGTCAAAACATATTAGGGTGTTTTAAGTTGGTATCAGAGCCCTGGTTTGAGAGAATCAAGTACGAGAAGGTAAGTAGTTGAAGTCAAACCTGTGTGCTATAGTGATGAGGAATCCGTACAATCCAAGACTCGATCAAGATCCTTAGGTAGAATTGAACGTAAGCATAAGTTTTCTATATTCATATAAAGAAGCTAACTGAGTTAATATGCAAGGTAATCTTAAGTGTTTGAGGAGGATGATCCGAGGATGCGGTCTAGGATGAATTCCAAAGCATGTAATTAGACAGATGGACCCCAGGTACACAATATTAATATATATATAAGGGTACCGGTGTTAAAAGAAAAAGGAAAAATCTCCTTGGGGAGGGTAAAAATTAAACGAGAGACAATGATATTGTCTTGGTAAGGTTTTTAAGATGTTGCACGAACTAAAACCCACTTCTTAGGACATAAGGTGATGATTTTCGGAAGGCATGGAACTCGTATGTGGATTGCGCGCCTAGCTAGTGCACAAGAAGCATATGACCCTCGTGAGACCAGGGATAATCATCACATATATGTTCGTTAGGATTGGGAAGTAAGTGGCGGTATGGAAAGGAATGAGCCCGTAAGTAAGAATGAACCAACCAGATAAGAATGCTAAGTTTGAATCCATTGACGGAATCAAACATAAAGGAATGAAAATAAGAATGAAAGGTTTGAATCCATTGATGGATCCGAACAAAAAAGAATGCAAAGTATGAATGAATTGTTTGAATCCGTAAAATAAGTAATTACGAATCAAACAAGTAAGAATAATGGTAAGAATGAAATGTTTGAACCCGTAAGTAAGTAATTACGAATCAAACAATTAAGAATGAATGATAAGAATGAAATGTTTGAATCCGTTAGTAAGTAATTATGGATTAAACAAGTAAGAATGAATGGTACGAATGAAATGTTTGAATCCTTAAGTAAGTAATTACGAATCAAACAAGTAAGAATGAATGGTAAGAATGAAATGTTTGAATATGTAAGTAAGTAATTATGGATCAGACAAGTAAGAATGAATGGTATGACTGAATGGTTTGAATCCTTAAGTAAGTAATTACGAATCAAACAAGTAAGAATGAAATGTTTGAATTCGTAAGTAAGTAATTACGGATCAAACAAGTTAGAATGAATGGTAAGAATGAAATGTTTGAACTCGTAAATAAGTAATTATGGATCAAACAAGTAAGAATGAATGGTAAGAATGAAATATATGAATTCGTAAGTAAATACGGATCAAACAAGAAAGAATGAAAAGACAGGGTTAAAAGTTTGAATCCGTAGGTGAATACGGATCAAACTTATAAGAATTAAAAGTATGGATGAGAAGTAAATCCGTAGGTGAGTATGGATTAAATGAGTATGAACAAAAAGTACGAATGGAAGGTTAAGTCCGTCGGTTGGTATAAACCGAACATATAGGAAAGAAAAGTTAGAATGAAAAAGAGATTGAGTCCACTAGTAGAAGTGAAACAATCATGCGTGAATGAAAGATTGGATCCATAAATAAGCAAGGATTGGGCGAGATTGAAGGAGGAAAAGCGTTTTCTCTCCTCGACTAAGGCAGGTATAAAACCTAATGAAGCCTTGCCGGGGAAGGCATATCGCTCGATTAAAAGAATACATGTGTATATGTAGTGCCTATAAAAACATGCATTGGATAGATTGTGGGCAATTAAAAAAACATAGATAAAAATGTAATTACAGTTTGACTTCCTGAAAGATCAAAGTGTCACACCCGGTCGATAGCGAAAGCGCGCGGTGTGAACTTGATTAGTTTTCATCGCATACGATATAAGTAAACAAATATACGATTAAAACAAACACGATGTTCATCCATTGATATAAGTAATAAATACACATCATAAGTTGTTCAAATACAAGACAACATAAGTTATAAGTTTTAAAAAGACAAGTTCAACATAGTTTTTAGAAGCAAAGGCTTTGCATCCTATATCTCACTAAAGATGAGATATACAGACCAAACCCTTCAAAACATGGATGACATCAATTACTTGATAACCTTGAAAGCTTATAACCGACTGCACCAAGATCCACTTAGTTTCCTGAAATACATGTAAGTTTAAGAGCATCAACAAAAGTTGTGTAGGAACGTCCCCGATTAGCACGAGAACCTAAATTTGTTATATATGATTAACACGGGAACCTAAATTTGTTATCTATTGTCCGATTAGGTGGAAACTAATGACAAGTTAACCAAATAACAAGAATTACTCATTTAAATGTTGTTTTCATTGATCTAAAGTTCAATACATTCGAGAACCGGATCCGACAGAGCTTCGCCGTCTCTGTGCTTAAATCTCTCCAACTCCTACAAATGAAATCCCAAGGCACTTATTTATACTGTTACAAGTTCGCTGATGAGGACTGAAGTTCGGGCGAACTTGGCTTAGTCAAGTTCGGACGAACTTGACTACTCAAGCACATCTTCAAGCGAACTTGCCTATATACACACTTAAATATGCTTAGATTCTTACAGATTAAGCCCTAATCACTCATACTCGATACATAATGACGTAGGCAACAGACATATGCACCAACAGACTCCCCCTTGGATGTTGCCGCAATCATCTTGACATTTACAATCTTCTGAGTCTTTCGACCTTTAGTTCTTGGATAAACTTTATCATCTTGATCTTTATATCCTCTTTCTTCTTTCTTTGAGCTTTGTCTAGATAAAACTATAATCTTCATGCTCCCCCTAGCTTTAAGCTTTAGTCTTTAGACTCCCCTTTGCTTTAATCTTTGAACTTCAAACTCCCCCTAGCTTTGAGCTTTCTGAATTCTTTGGACCGTGTTTTATCCAGCTCCCCCTCAAACTTTACTACCTGTCTAAAAACTTTCTGTCATTCAAATAAACATTTCAGATTCACTTGTTTTGAAATTTTGTACCATCAACATTTCAAACTTTAATCTTCACTTCAATCTTTTCAAAGACATTAACTGTTTCAAGTTCAACTTACTGACCTTGAATACATTTTACGTTTAAACCTTCAACTTTCACATTTTTATCATTTGTTTTGTAAAAATCCACTTAGTTGATCAAGTCCAAGTTAATGACATTGATTAACCAAATTCGTCAACCAAGTCCAAATTAATGACCCTGGTTTAACAACTGTTATGAACAATCTGTTTTTAAAGTTTCAAATTAATGAACTTTTAAACATTTATCAGATTTTCTTACCAGACTTCAAAGATCCGTTCTCCAACATTGGCTCATTGAAACTAATGTAGAAACAAAATCTTTTTGTATTTTAGAAAAATTTATACTAAAACACACTGAAAATCTTTTTGATTTTTATCTTGAAAAGCAAGTAAAGTATTTACAGAACTTTTAACAAGTAAAGTAAAATATGTACAAACATATTTACAGACATATTTTTGTGAATTTGTGTCTAAGGATCATATCAGTTGATTGAGACATATCACCCATAACGTTGACCTTTTTGAAGACTTTAAGTTTTAAACTCGTTTACCTAGATTGTCGATATGTTTGTCCACTTAAACTTTATTACGTTTCTCAACTGTTCCAAGATATGTTAAGATATGAATTATGAAAACTTGACTTAACTGTATTTCCCACTTCTTGAATATACTCCCGAATCCAGATTCCCTAGATTTCATCTTACAGGTGAGTATAGCGTAATTGATATCTGTATCTAGGTTATACGAGACCTTGAGAGCTCAGGTTAGTACTACCGTATAGACAAAGAGATGAAGGCTCGACTTTAGGGTGTGTTCCACTTAAGGAATCTTTTAAGCATTGCAAATGATTAGATCTTTCGATACTTTTCAAGTTTTGCATGCTATTTGGGATTTTTAGCAAAAAGCATTATTGAAGTTCTAGGCTATTGCTTCCGCAAAATCAGAAGAACTTGTATAATACCCCAGATATCAACTATCTATAAAGACCTCGTATCTCAGAATCAGGCAACCCTTCAATCGAAATTTCGGAGTACTAAGTCCATATATCCAAGATGTGTTAAACCACAAATAGCAGTTGCTAAATTTAGTTTATATCTCGAAAACAATCTACTAAAAGTGTTAAGCCTATCGACACATCCACAGTAAGACTTGTTTATCACTTTTAAACTTTACAATTCTTTAGCATACTGTGATAGTCCACTGATGTACAATCATTTACTTTTTGACAACCAAATTCTTTTTGTCTTTTTCAATGTTTTTGTACTTTTTGAAATTTTCAAATGTTTTTGGATTTTCAACCTTTTCATATGTTTTTGATTTTTATTAGTATTTTTTTTAAATTTTCAAATTTTCTTACTCCCCATAAAATAAAAAAAAAACATATTTTTGGATTTTAGATTTTAGAAAAATTCTACTAAAAATGTAACAAACCAATGTGGATCACGAGAGCTCGTCGTCCGATCCTTTTGTTTTCATCTTCTGCAACATCACCTGTCAGCAGAACAAATCATTAATCTTTGATAACATCAACTTGTAAAAACCACTTGTACCAGTTGTACTTGTAGGAAATCAATTTTCAAAGATTTTTCAATATAACAATCAGTGTTCTGATTAACGGTATGGATTTTCTCAAATTTTTAAACATTTTTTTCAAAATTTCCTTTTCCAACCACTTGTAATTTCAAAAAACCATCAAAGAATATGACTTTCTAATAAGAGTTAAAACTCATGGAGCTCCGCTATCCTGTATCAACTTTGATAAAGTGGATCTTGGGACTCCTGCACATACAAGCAACTACGTGAAAAATGAAACCCAACCCTTTTTGGTTTTGGGTTTGTAAGCATAAGCATCATAACCATATTCTAACTCTTCATCATATTCAAAATCATCATCAAACATTTCGTCCAATGTTGATTCTGAAAACGTTTTTACCTTTTCTTTATTCATTGGTTTGATTACTCATTCGGTTGATTTGACATTTTCATTTTTACCAGCAATCGACTTTGACTTTTCAGATGATGAAAGCTTTTTCTTAGCAACCAATGATTGTAGTTTGCTTCTTGCTTTCTTGATATAGAACCTAGAATCTTTGATTTCATTAAACCTTGAAGTTTCACCTTTTTCAAATGTTGAGTTTTCAAACTTTGAACTCATTTTAGGTTTCACTTCTTGTTTAGATTCATAGTTTCTTTTTGACTCTGTGACATTTTTCACAATCCTTGGTTGTTTTTGTTTTTCGTCTTTTGATTCAGTTTTTTTTCGTGGAAACACAGGCTTTAGATTCAGACACTTGCGAGCAATATGACCAGCATTATTTCATTTAAAGCAAGTTCGATTATCAGAACCATTTCCACTAGTGGGTTTTACTCCACTTTTGGACTTGGTCTTAGCCTTGTCCCAAAGTTCTTTTTCTTGCTTGAATTCATCATTCGATTGCTTACCGAGCATGCTTTCTTCTTGAACCGTGCTCGTTCCGTACACAAACTTTATATTCTTACCTTTGTATTCCTGGAACAATGGTTTCTCCTTCTTCTTCGGTTCTTCTTCTTCAACCTCCAAACCTAAACTTGCTCTCCTGTGCTCAGGAAAATTACACCAACCTTTCAGTAATTGTTAACAGTCCTTTTAGGTTTCGAGTAAAATCTTTTCTCATTTTTTTCAAGATCATCTGATGAAACTTCTACAAGTTTAAACAGTTTATCAATTTGATCTTCTTTTACATTCCGAATCGGAAAGCTATCATCGAAGTATAATCTATCAGAATCCTTAACCCTGTACATGAAAACGTTAGGATCATCACTTAGATCATGTTCTGAAGATGTATCGTCATTTTCGGACTGTGTAACAGAACTGTTTGAAACTGAGTTGGCGCTTTGAAAGCTGCCTTCATCAGAATCATTTCCATCTTTTACCACCGCTTCATTGTCATCATTTGATTTTGTAAAGTCTAAGTCAATGTTCTTAGGCAATTTATTTTTCTTATCAGACAAAATAAGTAGATTAAATGCCTTTTCAACTTCATCATCTTTCTTGCATGAATAACTTGCAAGAAATGGTGGTGGAACACATCCGTTACTTTACGCTTTGATTTCTCACCATTTTCCTCCGATTTAATCGTAGGTAAAATGTGATCAATGACATACGCGTTTGTGGTGTAGCTCTTTAGAAGCTGTCTTACCCGTTCCATTTCAATTCTAATGCTGTGAAGCTCACGCTTTGTCTCAGTAATTGTGTTAATGTACATGTTAATTGCCTTTTGTTTCTCAATTACTGTAGCATTTAACATTTTTACATTGGCATTAAGTTTACCATTAGCATGTTCAACATACTTATATTTGCTTGATATTTTATCATAAGCTTCTTTTATGGTTCTGTAATCATAACGAAAGTTTTTGTTGTGTACAGTCAATTCTCTTATGACTTTGACTTTATCAAGACATGGTTCACAAGGGCTTGCGCACTTTGTGCAAGGTTTTTCAACCTCCACAACTTTCACAACCTCCTTTTTAGACATACTTTCCTTAGCGTTTACCTTTTCAGCCTCTGATTTCAAAGCTTCTTGTTTCTACATCTCAAGGTAAGTTAATTCTTCTTCCTCAGCTCTCTGTCTATATCCTTCAAGAATGGCATTTTCCAAAGCAGCATCGACATATGATGTATCAGATTCATCCACTACCTCTGCCATCATAGCAACAACAATTTTCTTTCCGATGTATCTGTTCCAGTCAAAACCATCTTCTTCATGAGTAACAACAAGAGCTTGTTCGGTTGTCTTTGCAGATTTATCTTCTACTTCAACTTGTGTTCTTTTCAGATATGGCTTGTATTGAAGAGCTTTCTTGTAGTACTCATTGTTGCTGCCGAAAGGATTTTGGTTTCCACTTGCTTTTGATTGTTGCATTCTCGTTTGAAGTGTCATTTTTGTCGACACCTGAAGCATGTGACTTTAGTCTTGTCAAATCCAAGCTTGTTGCTTGAGTTACCAATATCCCTTCAAGTGAGCGCCACAAGTTTAGACACTCTTCTGATGATAGATGCCAGACTCCACTTGATATCCATCAGTTCAAAATCTTCTTCGTCCACCTGATCATAATCTTCGGCGGTCATTTCTGGATTACCGATCTTTCCAGCAACGAGACTTTCATATGATCCGAGAACAATAGCAAGAAGTGCTATGTGCTGTTTGGCTACCTTCTCAGGAAATACATTCTTCAAATCAACTGCTATGTTGCACTGGAAAACATTTGATTCAGAATTGACTTGGCTTGTCTGATTTTGGAAAGATGAGCTTGAACTAGCACTTGTGTAACCAGCATATGGAGAACCTTGATTTGGAGAAGAATTTACATTTGCACTAAATGCTGTTTGGATTTTCGGACTTTATATCGGAGTATCAAGAATACCTCCTTTATAACAAACACCGACATCTTGAACAACATTAGCATTCTTTGATTTAGCAAACTTCATCAATTCCATTTCATGACCTTCCATATTTCACAATGAAAGATGACAACTTGAAATGTCTCCAAGATGGACTATTCTTCAGAATCGTCAGATATGTTATCCATTCTCCTTCTGGAAGTGCATCAGCCAGCTTTTCAATTTTCTCTTCATTAGATCTTTGATATCATGTCTCTGCATTTGGACCATGAGGTGACAGTATCTATCAATCATCTGCTTCATTATTTCACCTTTAATCATCATGAAGATCTCAAATTCTTTCTTGATTAAAGCCTTTTTGCTTTTGATCATTTCATCACTTCCTTTGAATTTCTCACAAAGAGAATTCCATAATTCTTGCGACGTGTCATATTCTAGCAATAATATCAGAATGTCTTCCTTCACTGATTGTTGAATCAAGCTGATCATTTTCTTCTCCGCAACATAGTTATCTTTGTCGGTATTTGAAAACTTGTTCAGCGGAAGATCTTGATCACGCTCATCTTTTGGCCATTTGTAGTCATCCTCAACTGCAACCCAGCTGTTGAATTGATTCGCTTGTATCAAATTCACAAACTTTTCTTTCCATCCTTCAAATTCATCCATGCTCATTAGCTTTGGTGGTTTCGACGTAGTACCCATTTTGTTGTTGATGTTCATCTGATTTGCCGCAAGAACATTAGCATTTGATGAAGAAGCCATTTAAGAAACAAATACGTTATGGAAATCTTCCATTTTGATTACCTGAAGACTTATCTAAAAATACAATAAAAAACACTCGAAAATTGATTGGTAATAGACAATTTTAGCAAAAACTGACGTTTTAATCGACAATCGGTACGTTAAAAACGTTTAAAATTTTTCGAAAACAATTTTACCCGATTATATCTTTAAAATCGTCTCGTCGATACAATTCAAATCGATATATAATGTTCGTGACGTTTTTCGGGATTCATGCCTTTTTTTAGGAACTTTAGACAAGTTCGGATCGAACTTGATGTGGAATTTGATAAAAATCACACTTTAGAGTGGACTTGTTAAAAGATTTCAAGAAACAGGTAAGTTCGGTCGAACTTAGGTGAAATTTCAAGAAAATTATCAAGTTCGGGCAAACTTGTGAAAGAATTCCAACAATAATGATCAAGTTCGGGTGAACTTGATGAAAAATATTGAATTTTCTTGCAAGTTCGAGCGGACTTATACAAAACCTTGAAAAATCTATCAAGTTCGGTCGAACTTGATCATAATCAGTGAAATTTTAATCAAGTTTGGTTGAATTTGATGTTAAGTTCGGCTGAAACTTGTTTCCAAAACATGGTTTTTCCAACTTTTTGATATCAATTTGATTGAATTTGATGTCCAAACTCTCAGGGTTTTGTTATTAGTGTGTTTTACATGACATATTCAAAAATCACCCGTTTTTGACCATGAAATCATCAACTATGTGAAAATGTTAAGAAAAATGATAGAATGGAGATGAAATAGAGAAATTCTTGTCTTGATTCCAGCAAATTTAGGTATCTAGGCTCTGATACCACTTGTAGGAACGTCCACGATTAGCACGGGAACCGAAATTTGTTAGCTATTATCCGATTAGGCGGAAACTAATGACAAGTTAACCAAATAACAAGAATTACTCATTTAAATGTTGTTTTCATTGATCTAAAGTTCAATACATTCTAGAACCGGCTCCGATAGAGCTTTGCCGTCTCTGTGCCAAAATCTCTCCAACTCCTACAAATGAAATCCTAAAGCACCTATTTGTACTGTTACAAGTTCGCTGATGAGGACTGAAGTTTGGGCGAACTTGACTTAGTCAAGTTCGGCCAAACTTGACTACTCAAGCACATCATCGAGCGAACTTGCCTATATACACACTTAAATATGCCTATATTCTAACAAATTAAGCCCTAATCACTCAGACTCGATACATAATGACGTAGGTAACAGACATATGCACCAACAAGTTGGCGAGTTCATGTGTTTTGTATGCGCGCCAAATGAATCTTAAAAACATTTGATAGTTCGTAAGTAAGAATATGTGGTATGTAAAGCATCAATGAACTTGTTGATCATTAATGTTTTGCAAGGACATTAATATGTGTGACGACATAGGATGTACTCAACCCTAGAAAATTTCCTCCGGTCCATCCGGTTGGGACAACAAAGCACTACATGTGGTCACACAAGGACCCATGAGTGGGGCTCGCCTACACCCGATAGATCTACCACTCTTGTTCCACGGCTTAAAAAGATTAATGGCACTTAAGTTTCACCATAT
This sequence comes from Scalesia atractyloides, assembly GCA_947069175.1. NCBI lineage: Eukaryota > Viridiplantae > Streptophyta > Magnoliopsida > Asterales > Asteraceae > Scalesia > Scalesia atractyloides. The sequence goes on from CAMTDV010000014.1 coordinate 73,611,508, forward strand.
TCGCACATGATCTAGTATTTGATTCCATAGCTAAACCATACGATCGAAACATGTGTTCCCCCGAGAGTTGTAAAACCGAAAACGTTTAAGAGAAAAGGGGGACATGAACTTACATAGCGAGAGGGTATCCAACGACGCATGATAACCTACAAGTGCTCTAACTCATTAGAAACTTGGGGATTATGATAAAAGTGTGTATGTGGTTCATCTTGAACGTTATAGTATTTGGATCCCTTAAGTATTTTAAATATGTTGGCATTTATTTTGTATGTTCGTTATATATTTATGTTTCGCATTCATCCATAGTATGAACGAGCCTTGCCCTCGTGAGTCTTCGTGTCTCGCACGAGTATAAGTGGGCCTAGCCCATATGAGTCTTTGTGCCTCGCACAAGTATGAATGGGCCTAGCCCATTTGTGTCTCCGTGTTCCACATGGTATGAGTGGCTAGCCCGTGAGAGTCTCCGTGCCACGCACGGCTTATGCTTATATATATTCTCAAAATATATATATTTCAAGTCTAGTGAACCTCGTTCACTTGTAATGTTACGTTCGATTGGAGTAGGAGTACTTGTTCTTTAACTTGTATGCTTTGAATAATTATAAATGTTAAAGATATTTATTTTTAACTTCATATATTTGTTGATGTATTTGTACCGATTTATGTCGTATTTATACCGTATTTATATCATATTTATACCGTATTTATAACCGTATTTATATCGTATTTATACGTATTTGTACATGTGGGTATACCGTACGTGTACCGTACTTTATACCGTATTTATACGTATTTTATATAATTTGGCCTAGCCCAAAGAAGATCTAATAGAATGGGCCTAGCCCAATGTGTGATGAGTGTTAGGTTAAGGGCCTAGCCCAATTGATGTCTTAATGGGCCTAGCCCAACTTTATTATACAAATGGGCTTTTTCTCAAGTGTATAGGGTATTTGGGCCTAGCCCAAATCAATTACCTTGTCCATAATTTTGTAATCTTGTATATATTATAATTTATAAAGTTGGATCGTATGACCGAATATGCATATATCTTGTTTCGTAGTTAACCATAGGTCGTCTGCGGCGGGTATATGTTTCGGGTCTAGACGCTGAGGTATTCGTTGTCGGTGGCTACTCGCTTTGTTCGGTGAAACGTTTACTATATATATATATCTTGTGTCGGTTCGAAATATTTGTTATCTTATATTTTTTGGTTGTGTGTATTGTTCCTAACATTATTATATACACATAACATGCAAACAACATTAATCAATATGGTGTTTTAACACAAGTTTATATAACTTTATAAAAAATAATACTTCATGTTATTTGTACACTTTTACCAAATTATTATTTACAAGAAAATATCTTTTTAAGTTCTAGTAAACTCCTTGAAGAATTAATACTTAACCTTTGTCATTAAGGTTTGTCTAATCACGATTAGGGCCGTTAATCACAATTAAGATTACTAATCACGATTCACCATGTAATCACCCCGTTAATTACTTTTTAATCGCGATTAATATTTTAGAAAATTTCGCCATAGTTTCCCAAACTAGGCGTTTTCCACGTTTATAAAATGTATTTTTAAGCATGTTTAAAACTCTTAATCATAATCAATTCAAATCAAGTTTCAACTTACTAATCTTTGCATGAACATTACACCTAAACGTCTTCATGTTCCGTGAACTTTACATATTCTTTTAACCTCATTTTTTAAATATAGATGATGACACTTTTAAACCTCTTAACAATATTATAACAAAAATCAACTTATTTCTTATAAACTCCCATCTTATTCATCCTTTTAAACAACTTGTTTAATCCACTTTGTAAGATTATTATAGTGTAAATCATGGTTCTTAATCTTGGTAAAAGTTATATTTGTAGTATATCATCTTTATGTTGTAGTAAAGTTATGGCTCATCAAGATGATGATCTTGTCTAGATTTATACATTACAATGTTTAAATCCTCATTTTTGTTCTTAACCAAGCAAGATCATACATTTAAACAACCTACTTTAACAAGATCAACACATGTAAAAGCATCATCTTGCAAATAATAACACTTATACATTATTGTTAGTAGACTTTTGTGGTGAGGTTAGGGTTTTAATCTTTGATTTTTTTTTGTTTTGTTCAAGATGATCAACATACTTAGAATATGTGAAATGAAGTCTTACAACTTTGCAAAAACTTTAAGATGATGATTTAGAAGAGATGAAGCTCCAACTGAAGCTCTAAGTGTCCTCCATGCATGAACCTTCCATAAGTGGTCTTGAAAGAGCTTGTAGTGGGTTAAAATATGGTGTTTAAAGGTGGTTGATGGCGGTGTTAGATGGTGGTGATGGTGCCGAGTTCAAGGGGGAGGAGGCGAAGGTTTTTGGATGTTGATTCTTGAGTGAATAATGGAGGTAAGGTGAATGAAAGGAAATGGTGGTGTGACGGTATAAGTAATCTAGTCAATCAACAAATATTGAGTCCCATGCTTTCTCAAAATATCTTCCATCATAAGTTTGAAAATGTAGTGTCCATGGGACGCACTAAAACCGAAAGGGGGGGGGGCATAAAGTTTCATTATTTTTTTTTTACAAAAGTTATATGTATATGTTAAGTGTAAATGTTGGTAAAGTATTGAAAGTGGGAAATTATTGTAATTTTAGTGTTACGACCATGTTCGGAATGTCAAATGATGGTTAAATAGCTCACTAGATGCATGGTATTAGTTTTGGGTAGCAAAAATGCTACTAGTTCGGTCGTCGGGTCACATTCGGACAAGATATGGAAGTTGTATTTTTACACGGGAGTATTGTTTCGACTCACTAAATAGGTTCGCCGATGTTGTTTCGGACCTAAAATAACTTTAACTAGTTCACTAGATCATTCGTTTAGGTGTTAGGATCGCGCTAGTACTTCTTACTAGTTTGTCGGCTCAAAAACGGACTAGTTATGTAATTTATGGCGTAGTACCGGAAGCTTGTGTTAAGGATATCCTATTGATATTTTCAAGCTTAATTAGGATGTATAATGTTATGTACGAGCCCTACGACTCTTAAAATGTTAATGTTTGGCATTTGGACAATGCACTTTGTTGTAATTTAGTGCGGATCAGACGAACTTTAGTGTTGCATATTATCCAGGAAGTTAAAGTGTTATCATGTTTTGTGTCCCTGAATAAGGTTTTTTATTTGTACTCCATAGGTAATTGCTTTCGTGCCATTCATAGCTCGTTCAGACAATTTTATGAACTTGCTGCCATGAATAGTGTGTTCAAGTGAATAGTGCTTTCTAGCACTTTGCCAACATCTTTGGACATAGTTTGTGGTTTTCTCGCGACGCGACAAATGTAATAACATTCTGTGACATATTTAACCATGTCCTACGATTGCTAGACTTTTCATGACCTAATCATGCCATAATTAAGTCATAATGAACGCAGTTGAATGTATAATTAAGTTGTTAAGTTGTACGGAAATTACCATTATTATGCCGGTTGTCACATTCTCCGCCCGTTAAAAGAATTTTGTCCCGAATTCAAGCTGTGTTATCATTTGTAGGGGAGCCTTGAAACAAATGGGGATACTTGGACTTGATTTGATCTTCACGTTCCAACGTATACTCGGGACCGGGACGCGAGTTCCAACTAACTTTAACGAGTTTAATACGACTTCTTCGTGTCTTGTGGACCTTCGAGTCGTAACCTCAACAGGTTCTTCAGTAAATTGGAGTTTGTCGTTGATATGAATCATATCAGCGGGAATGATAACCATTTATTCAGTAGGACTTTCTTGAGATTAGACACATGAAATGTGTCATGTACGCTGTTGAGCTCGTCCGGTAGTTTCAACTTATACGCTACAGTTCCGATCTTTTCCAAGATTTCAAACGGTCCAATGTAGCGTGGGTTCAACTTTCCACGTTTACTAAATCTAGGCACGCCTTTCCAAGGCGAGACTTTCAATAATACTTTGTCTCTCGACTTCAAAAGATAGCGGTTTTCCTCGTTTATCGGCATAGCTCTTTTGTCGATAACGAGCCGCCTTGATACGGTCCCGTGTCTGAAAGATCTTGTCCGTAGTCTCTTGAACTAATTCCGGACCAATGAGTTGTTTGTCTCCGGTCTCGCCCAACATAGCGGTGACCGACAATTCGTCCATATAAAGCTTCAAACGGGGCAGCATGAATGGTAGTGTGATAGCTATTTTTACATGAGAATTCCACCAAGGGCAAGTGGGTATCCCAATTTCCGCCCAAGTCCATCACACAAGCACGTAACATATCCTCCAAAGTTTGTATCGTTCGCTCAGTTTGGCCGTTCGTCTGAGGGTGAAAGGCTATACTAAGATCCAACCGTGATCCAAAAGCCTTTTGGAATGATTGCCAAATCTTGAAATGAATCGACCGTCTCGGTCCGATATGATAGAGATAGGCACTCCGTGTCGTGCCACAATTTCCTTAAGATACAACTCAGCTAACTTTTCTATCCTATCCTTCTCTCGTATAGGCAGGAAGTGTGCAAACTTCGTAAGTCGATCAACTATAACCCAAATCATGTCATGATGTCTTGAGGTCCTGGGTAACTTAGTAATAAAGTCCATTGAAATTCGTTCCCATTTCCATTATGGGAATTTCAGGTTGTTGCTGCAAACCTGAAGGCTTTTGATACTCGGCCTTAACCTTGGCGCACTTGAGACATTTTCTGACATAATTAACGATGTCGCCTTTAAGGTTAGGCCACCAATAAAATTCTTCTTTGTACATCTTATCCGATCGGAGGTGGATAGAGTACTTTGACTTATGTGCTTCGTCTAAAATAATCATCCGTAGGTCACCAAAGTATGGAACCCTTTCGTCCCATAAAGTATAACGTTCCATCCTCCTTTGGCACCATTTTTTTTCCATTCTGCGCAATGACTTAGCTGGTATAATCTCAGGTTTAAGTGCTTCTTTCTGCGCATCGCGAATCTTAGAGTAAGGTTATTTTGTATAGTCATCTCTAAGGCTCGAACCCTTAGAGTTTTCACTCATTCTTTACGACTCAAGCATCCGCCACTACGTTCCTCTTGCCTGGATGATACTTTATTTCGCAGTCGTAATCGTTCAATAACTCAACCCATCTTCGTTGTCGCATATTTAATTCCTTCTGACCAAATATGTGTTGCAAACTCTTGTGATCTATAAAGATGGTACAACGTGTCCCATATAAGTAGTGTCGCCAGATTTTTAACGCAAATACCACCGCACCTAGTTCGAGGTCGTGCACGGTATAATTTTTCTCATGTACCTTAAGTTGTCGGGACGCGTACGCGATGGCTTTGTCTCTTTGCATCAACACGCAACCGAGTCCTTGATGCAAAGCATCACAATATACGAAAAGTCGTCGGTACCGTCAGGTAAGGAGTATCGGTGCGTCACAAAGTTTGTCTTTCAACATTTGAAACACAACTTTTGTTTGTCGCCCCAGTCGAACTTCTTTTCCTTTAGGTTAGGGACGTTAGCGGTTGGGCAATCTTTGAAAAATCTCAATAAAGTGTATAATAACCCGCTAATCCCAAAAATTTTCGCAGTTCCGTCGGCGTCTTAGGCGCTTCCCAATTCTTTATCGCCTCAATCTTGGAAGGATCGACATGAATACCCTTTTAATTTACTACGTGTCCAAGAAACTGTACCTCGCGAATCCAAATTCACATTTGGAAAACTTCGCGTAACGTCTTTCATTCTTCTGAAGTTCCAAGATAGTTTCGTAGATGCTGCTCATGCTCGTCCTCCGTTCGCGAATATATCAATATATCGTCAATGAAGACTATGACGAATTTTTCTAGATACGGCTTGCACACGTGGTCCATAAGATCCATGAAAACCGCCAGTGCATTTGTTAAGCCGAATGGCATCACAAGAAACTTGTAGTGTCCGTAACGAGTTCGGAAGGCTGTTTTGGGCATGCTTTCTTCTTGAATCCTCAATTGATGGTAACCCGATCGCAGATCAATCTTCGAATAAAAACTTGAACGTTGTAATTGATCGAACAAGGAATCAATTCTAGGTAGGGGGATCGGTTCTTGATGATGAGCTTGTTTAACTCACGGTAATCTATGCACATACGCAAGCTCCCGTCCTTCTTTTTAACGAACCGTGGCTCCCAAGGTGAGAAACTCGGTCTAATAAATCGTTTATCTAAAACTCTTGAAGTTGAGAGATAATTATTGCATCTCGGATGGGGCTAATTGGTATGGTGACTTCGCCACTGGTGCCGCTCTAGGTAATCGATGCGAAACTCCACTTGACGTTGTGGAGGCAGTCCCAGCAAGGTCTTCTGGAAAGACTTCTGGAAACTCCTTCACGATGGGGATGCCTTCTAACTTCGGCTCCTTAACTTCTTTGTCAACTACATGTGCGAGGAAGGCTACATAACCTTTTCGTAGACACTTTTGCGCCTTCATACAATTTATAATCTGTAAGGACGTTTCGCGCTTTTCTCCATGTACCACGAGCATTTCTCCATCCGATAAGGAATACGATGGTCTTCTCATGACAAATCACTTCCGCCCGGTTGTCGGACAACCAATCCATTCCGACAAAAACATCAACTGCCCAAGTCGACGGGTAATAGATCGATAGAAAATTTTTGCGCTCCAAGTTCGAGTGAGCAACCTCGAATAATTTCTCCCGTTTCGACTAATTTCCCGTTCGCCAGTTCTATAGAATAGGGGACGTTTAGTTTATTCGACTCTAGGCCAAGTATATTTTTAAATTCTATAGATATAAAACTAAAGTCGGCGCCTGTATCAAATAGAACGGATGCAAAGTGTTGGTTTATAGGAAACGTACTCGTAACCACGTTTGGGTCTTGGCGTGCATCCTTAGCTCCAATCACAAAAGCTCTCCCCCGAGCTCGGTTCTCCTTCGGGCAATCCTTCCTATAATGCCCTTTATCTCCACATCCGTAACGTCCTTGCCCTTTGCCATTCCTGTTTCCACCTTGATTGTTATTGCCGTTACCAACTTGATTGTTATTGCCACCCAGGTTTCCACATCCAGTACCCACCCAACATGTTTCCTTGTTGTGCCCAGTCTTACCACATTTTTCAACTTGGTATTTCTGCAAGCGCCCAAGTGGTGGTATTTACACTTATCGCATTTTGGTAGAGAACCCGCATAACCTTCACCACTAGTGGTGTTAGTTGCTGCAAATGACTTAGATTCCCTTGGTGCGTTCGCTTCCTTCTTTAGTTGGAACGGTTGTTATTGTTGTTCTTTGCTTATGTGCCCTTTTTAAAGTTTGAGAACTTTCTCTTTCCGTCACTCGTCGACTCCACATGAGTCTTCTTCTTGCCAGAACCAGTTCTTGCCAGCTTTCCTAGACGGCTTCAGTGAGGGCCACAGCCAAATCAATCACATTCGTGATATTAGCAGGCTTGGAAGAAGTAACCATGCTCAAGATTTCAGGAACAAGTCCCCAAATATACCTCTCAATCTCTTAAATTCCGGTTACACCAGGTATGGAACAACCCTTGACAACTCATGAAAGCGTTGTGTACACCCATCAATAGCTCCAACCATCTTCAAATTCCAGAACTCAGTCTCAAGTTTTTGAATTTCAGCCCTTGAACAATATTTCTTCCTCATTAATTCCTTGAGTTCTTCCCACATCATCGAATAAGTAGCATCTTCCCATTTGGTTTGAACTTGGAGGTTCCACCATGACAATGCTCCGTCTACAAAAAACCCCAGTAATGTAGGTGACCCTTTGGTCAGGCGGACATTTGCTCATTCTAATAACAAATCCATCTTCTCAGTCCAACGGACAAACACTATGGCACCTCCAATGCCATCAAAGTTAAGAGGTTTGGAGCCTAAAAACTGCTTGTATGAGCAACCGATATTGGAGTTACCTCCAGATGAACCTCCGGTGCCACCGCTGTGCTCAGTGCGATTAGCCTCATACTGCGCTATTGCCTGGGAGATGCGCTCGTTTTGTTCGGCCTTAGTGGTTGGCAGTGTGTTCGCGTTGGTTCTTCGCCTAGGTGGCATTGTCTTCTAGCAAGAGGTATGCGAAGAGGATTAGACAATTATATAATAAATATTGTCAGCTAATATATATCTTTAATATATAAGTAATCACCATGTCAGTCGACCATCAAACAATATCAAGTCATGCATAACAGTAATCACAATGTACAACAAAGAAAAACATAATACCAAGTTCATTTATATATATATATATAATATATATATATTCGACAACTTGTTACATTGTTTTCAGGAAAGAAAAACAAAAGTACACGGGAAGACATAATCCTAGTCATACAAGTTTATAATACATAAAAATGGCAAAATATTTTCTTCCCATCGGTCTTCCAAAGCCTTAAAATGTTGATATCTGCATTTAGTCTTCATATGTCAAAAGCGGTTCCGCTAGTCCCATAGTTAGTACCAGCATAAAATGAAACTATAGTGCGGGAGGCGAAGGAGGAGGGGTAGGAACAACCAAACTATGGAGTTGATCCATCTCGTCCTCCATACGGCTAAAACGAGTGTCAGAGAGATTAGCTCGCTGCTCAAAGGTCAGCACGCGAGCTTCAAGGCTGGAAGGTGGGTGTGCATGTGGTGGAGATGGAGGTGGTGGTGATGATGGTGGTGGTGGAGTAGGTGGTGGCGGATAGGCGGGTGGTGGTGGTGGCATAGTGTCTCGGAGATGCTCCAACTATAGCACCCCAAAAACGTCGAAGCAGAAATGCAAACGTAATGGTGACGGAAGTTGGTGCCCACAAATATCTTAGTGGACGATGCATCGTTAATTTTTGGACATATTACTTAATTAAAACCTTGTTTAAAATTTAAACATAAGTCACAACCATAACATAGTTAAGTTGTCTCGATCCTTATGGATCTTATCACAAACATGGTCCCAGGTTAGTTTTAAAAGTTGTCCAAAACATTATTATGAAAAACATTCATCACAACCACAAATATGCCAAAGGTTCCCAAAGCCGAACTCATGTACCTGAAGAACACAATAAAATCAAGTGTCAACACAAAGGAGGGTGAGGTCACGTATTCAAATGTAAAACAATTTGATCCAAGGAAAACTTTCAAATTATGTGTTTAATTATTAAAACCCATATAATTTTATGAAAGCCACTTTCATTTCCTTATAAAAATTCAAGGGCCAGCCATCGCAAGCGTTTTCCTAAAACCTTGGATACACAACATCTCCCAAGTTTTCCATATTAAATTGATAGCATCAAGTGTTCAGACTCGTATGTTTTCAAGACAATACGAACTATATATTAGCAATAAGGACATAATCAATGCTAGACAATAACAGAATATAAATTCGTCGCTTAACTTAACTCGGAGCTATCGGTCACGACAGGGTGGTTAACCCGATAAATCTATCAACAATTCCACGCATATCGATATTAATTATTAACTTGCTAATTCCGCGCTATGTGCCTGCTATGGGTCACTTAAGATGCCAACCTTATGAACAATATATATATCCTACTAAAATGATAAATTTCATATATAACGAGTTGTACGAATTTCCGTGAAGTCCCCACCGAAACGTAAACCATACCCCGTACTTACTCTCTTGAGATCGAGCGAATTCGTCACAACTTTAGATTTAAGCAAGTTTAAATCTACACGGTCGTTTTCTTTAAAATACCGTAATAACACCCGTTTCTCCCCGAAACATATATTCACATTTATCCAAAATCCGTTTCTCCCTAAAACACATTTATATCAAAACCATTTATTTTCCATGAAAATATATCCATAGTTTAATCAAAGGTATATTTTATACAAAAGTGTATACTTATCCTTTTAGGGTGTGTTCTTCCCCAAAACAGTTATAAACGCAGTAAAAAGAGGGGTTTAGTAACACTCACCATTGAGTGCATATTATAAATAGCGCAATCCCACAATTATTTCCACACGTCCTAATATACCTAGGAACGATTTATCAAACAAAATATCATAATATTCCTAAGTTTCTCCAAATCTTGAAATTTTCACATAACTTTGAGATTTCTCGAAAAGTCATTAATTTTTTATTATGTTGGCACTTTAATATATATACAAGTTCATATATATATATATATATATATATATTTTAAGATTTTGCGACTTGAACGATTTTATTGGTGACCCTTAATATGTTATATCCGTTATCACTCCCGTTTATAAGTACTATATATCTACGATTTACGCGTTGTAATATGTATACATAAACATACACAAATATTCAATATTGTAACACGCATAATCTCGTTAACTTATACATTTTATCATTTTTAAAGCATGCATACATGAAATAACTTATTAAGTTAACCTATGTATCAATTTTCATGCTCGACAAATAAGTTACACATTTAACGCGATTTCACCGATTCTATCGCTTTAAACACACAAGTGTACATGCATAGTGTAAATTTCCGCTATCATGTCAACACTTAACATATCATCATATACACATATTTAAATCACATAACACTTTTAGACACATAAGGTACACCCATGAACAACCCATTCTAGTGTATATTGAAAAATGCGTATTTCAGTGATTCGGTAACGTTTTCGGGCGTCGAAAGTCATGTATGACTAACCAAACACCAATTAAACTTAATATAAGTTAAAATACTTATATTTATATCAAAAATATCAGTTATATTTATATTAAAATACTTATATTTATATTTATATTAAAATACTTACTGATCTAAACAGTTTCGTAAAAATCTCTTAAAAAGGCGATTTTTACCCTTTTAATCGCATAGTTTTGCATCAAACATTAGCATAACCATCCCAAATCGAAATGATGGTTATATTCAGATTAGTGCAGTTTTTGTGTAAGCCATATAAATCATGCAATTTCACGTATTTTACAACTCTTTAAGCACAATGTACTACATGCAAAGCTAGTAAACTTTATGACAAGTTTCATAAACCTTATTTTTAAGGTTTATTATCTGATCTAAAACCATTTTCATCATAACATAATTTAATCATCATTTCATGACCATTTTAACTTCATGTATGCTCATAGGAAGCACCTAATGCATCCATATCATATCATCATCAACATGCATGAACTCAAATACACCCAACATTCATTTAATTCATGTTCACCCATTCAAGAACATCATATGATCATCATCCAATCATTTATCATAAATGCAAGACATATATACATATATATATATATATATACACGGCTCATATACACATATATAATTCCAAAATTTCACTTTTCATATTCATCTTTTCAAATCACATAACTTTCATATGACAACCTTTAAACATGCATGCATTCAACTTCCATGAATCATATCAACAAGAATCTATCAAAAATAAAACTCATCTCAAACATATATACATACATATATACTGTCACATCCTGACCCGACCGCGTAAAACAACAAACCTCGGCCCAAGTCCACCCTAAGTGTAGCATGATCAACCTTAAGCATTCGTGCCTGAATCATATGTGAAAATAAATACGTCAGCATAAAAATGCTGTGAGTAACATAGGTTTTGCGTTAAAGATTCATGGCCTAGAATGTTTAAATGAATACTTAGTTAAAAAGTGGCCATGAATACTTACAAAATGTTTTCTTTTATGAAATCATAAGATAAATCGAATGATAGAAAAGAAATAATGCATGGTTAAATCATTAACCAAAATATATGTCATGTCTCGTGTAAAAATGTCATGTCGTAGATAAAAATGTCTTGTCTTGTACTTTGTCTGAAATGATTTAGATAACGCCACGATATGTAATATAATAAAAGCACTTATATATAGGAAGTACCAGTGGCATATCCACTATGCCTTTATCATATTACACGCGTCCTGTTATTTAAATCACTCACCATACACGATCCATCAAAAGTCTTGTTTAAACCAAAGAAATGTCTAGTATGAAGTATGTCTTGTAAACCAACGTCATGTGTAAACCATTGTCTTGAATAGTTGAAATGTCCTGTATAAAACAATGTCTTTGAATAATCAAACGTATGTTTTATAAGTCATGCTTTTATTGTTTAAAACATATATTTAGATTGTTGGAAAACACATTCAAACCTTGTTGACAGTCAAATAGACCCTTATAAAGTCAAGGTCTATCCATTTCATCGGATTCTGTCGTTCCCTAAAGTCGCTTCCAAACAAACCCGGGAAGTGGGAACGGGATTGTCAATTCTATGGTACCATTACATACTACCGGTCGGCATGATTAATGTTAATGAATGTATTAAGTCAATCTCCAACGCACCAAAATGTCATGAACAATGTAAGCAGAAATGTTTTTGAAAAACCATGTACTAGTATGCTCAGTCAACATACATAGCAAGAAATATCTTTGAAAACCATGTACTAGTATGCTTAGTCAACATACATAGAAGAAATGTCTTTGAAAACCATGTACTAGTATGCCCAGTCAACTTACATAGCAAGAAATGTCTTTGAAAATCAATGTGCTAAATATGCTAAGTCAACATATGAAGCAAAATGCAATGAAAATCATGTACTATATGTACTATGTAATCAAAATATTTACAATATCATGAAAACACGAAAATAGTCCTAGGCACAATATGCTTCACCCCAAAACATTTATAAAACATAAAAGAGGGGACTATGTACTCACTTGGGATTGCAAGAAAGTCCTTGATCAAGAAGATAAACTAAAGCTTAAGAGTCCGAGAATTAAAGTAAGTCCTAATATCGGATAACTATTTTAATATCGGGACTTTAATCGGCGGATCGGACAGAATGAGGTCTTGTAATCCCAATGAGTTTTGATACTTATATGAAATGGTTTAACAAAGTCTACATTATGATTTGGAATGGATCCTAAGTGCTTTTGACCCATAATGACTCGTTAAGGTAGTTTACGGTACTTTAACGGTTCATTTGCGTAAATGCGAGTTCGGATGGTTAGATATCCCTATGATAAGTCTTATATACCAAAACAAGTTTAATAATGTTGCAACATCAGTCTATATGGCAAAAAGGTCATTTTGGTCATTTATAAGGCATATAAGCGACTTAACATAACACTAACCAAACGACGTGACCATAAGGTATAACCACAGAGGGTTATTCCCTATACAACTATGGTCCCTAATGAGTTTGGTCGGATCCTAAGATCGACCAAATGGGTCGGATTCGAAAGTCAAAGCGGTGGTCAAGACCGCTCGACTTACGACCCTACATAAGCACTCAACTAAAAATGACGAGTTAGACATGTTAAACATGTCTAACTAAGATAATAAAACTGATTTGGTATCACCCGAAAAAAAATTTCGTCGTATAATGCGCACTTTGCGCATTATTGGCCGAAACTTTGACTCGTTTACGTGGTAATCAGTAGGCATGATCGCTATGAACCATAATGATTACGATCACGTTGCAAAGTCCAATTGGACTTTGAATTGACCAATTAATGGTCAAAGCGGAAAGTAAAAAACTGTTTGACTTTTAGCTTGAAATAACTAATAAATGAAACAAGACAAGGAGAGAGCACTTACTTGTGTTGATGAACACTTGAAGAGCTCCAAGAAGAAGAATGCTCAGATGGGAGGCCTCCACAAAGGTGGTAGCACTCCAAACTTAGAGCAAGAGGAGAACAATGAGAAATGAGCAAGTTGAAATGAGGGATTTGCTTTCTATTTATAGTATTTTGGATGCCACAAGATCATCACACATGTCCATTGAGTTGTCATGATTTTAGGAGGGTCCTAACACATGTCCAAAGCAGAAGAAATGGTGGCAAATTCGAATACTTGGTGTCCAAGGCTTTAAAAAAGGAGCTGCCAAGTTTCTGCTGTGCTGGAGGGTCCTTATAGACCGTAAGAGCCTTGGGCTTACGGTACGTAAGCCCTTTAGCTGGCATATAGTTTGGGAAATTGGCAGAACAAGCCCCTGCACTCGTTTGGTCGTGGTTTGGCACTTCTAACACCCGTTATCCTGATTTTAAGATTTATAAGGACGATATAGCTTAGGGAACTTGAAATATGTCCGGAAATGTCACGGATGTCGGTTCGTTTGGTAGTACGGTTGCGATTTTAGGTTAATTACGACGAAAATCGTAACGAACACGCAAATGACCGTAAATGCGTAATGAATGATATTTTCCAATCATTAAAATATAAGATTTTAATGATTACAAAATTTTTGGATTTGCGTACATGATCCGGATTAAGAAATACGCGAAACGGTATAGTTTCACAAAATTTGCTAAATAGCCACTGAGTTGAAAAAGCATGTTTTGCCATACCGAACCCTTCAAAATTTATTTCTAAGTTATGTAAAGGTTATTTAAGGTATGTTATGCTTGAATCATTGTCCTGGAGTGTACGTCGTGTTAAACTAATTATGTTTTGCGATTTCACTTGTAGAAAATGTTTGAAAGGTCAAATCGAATCGATATAGAAAATGCAAAAAGGTCATAAATAAATATACAAATTTGTAAACAACACAAAGTTTTATTGATCATCAAATTGTTCGGAAATCGTTACATGATTGAATTACACAGATGTCACAGTCTCCCCTTCTTTAGGAAATTTCTTCCCGAAATTTGATTAGAGGAAACTTGTGAGAATAGATGTGGATATTTCGCCTTCATTTGATCCTCTTGTTCCCAAGTAAATTCCGGTCCACGTTTGGATTCCCATGGAACTTTAACAATCGGTATTTGTTTGCGCTTGAGCTTTTTGACTTCACGGTCCAATATTTCCACAGGTTTCTCGACAAAGTGCATCGTGTTATCAACACGAATTTCATCAAGAGGGATGTGGAGGTTTTCATCAGCCAAAGACTTTTTCAGATTGGACACATGGAAAGTTGGATGAACATTACCAAGTTCAGGAAGTAGCTCAAGTTTGTAGGCAACCTTTCCGATTCCGTCAATGATCTTGAATGGTCTAATCGTATCCTGGAGCAAGTTTTCCTTTCTTTCAGAACCTAATCACGCCTTTCCAAGAGGATACCTTAAGGAGTACGTGATCTCTGACTTGGAATTCCAAGGGCTTGCGTCCTTTGTCCGCAGAACTCTTTTGACGGCTTCTAGCTGTCAAAAGGTTTTCGCGAATTTTCTTGACTTTGTCCGTTGTATCATCAATGAGTTCAGGTCCAGTGAATTGAGATTCACCAATCTCATTCCAGCAGACAGGTGAACGGCATTTTCGACCATATAGAGCTTTGAAAGGCGCCATGTTAATGCTAGAGTGATAACTGTTGTTGTAGGATAATTCGATCAACCATAGATGCGGATCCCAACTGCCACCAAAGTCGATCACACAGGCTCTAAGCATATCCTCCAGTGTTTGGATATTTCCTTTCAGACTGTCCATCTGTTTGAGGATGATAAGCTTGGTTCCCATGGTAGATTGCATGGTTCTCCAAAAATGAGATGTGAATCGAGCATCACGATCAGATATGATATCCAAAGGGACACCATGACGAGATACTATTTCATCCACATAGATCTTAGCAAGTTTGTCAGTAGAGAAATCCTCACGAATGGCTATAAAATGTGCTGACTTTGTTAGACGATCCACGACTACCCAAATAGCATCGTGACCTCTAGAAGTGTGCCGAAATTTGGTAAGGAGATCCATAGCAATGTTTTCCCATTTCCAAACCGGAATCTCTGGTTGTTCAAGCAAACCAGAAGGGCATTTATGTTCTTCCTTAACTTTGAGACAAGTAAGGCATTTGGAAACGTACAAAGCTATGTCTTTCTTCATACCCGGCCACCAATACTGGCACGAAGACCCTTGTACATTTTGTTTGCACCTGGATGAATTGAATAACGAGACTTATGTGCTTCATCCATTATCAAGGTGCAGAGAATGTCTAGCCTTGGAACCCACAAACGCTTCAGAAAATAAGATAACCCATTGTCTTTTGTTTCCAGATGAAGTTCGAGATGATGTGGTAATTCATTACGCACTATGTTTTGCGTAACACAAGTACGTTGAGCTTGGAAGATAGGTTTTGAATATCAGATCAAACTTGAACACAATGCAGCTTGGCACGTTCCTTACGACTTAATGCATCGGCTACGACATTCGCCTTACCAGGATGGTAGCGAATTTCGCAGTCGTAGTCGTTCAGAAGTTCGACCCATTGTCATTGTCTCATGTTTAGTTCTTTCTGATTGAAAATGTGTTGGAGACTTTTGTGGTCCGTGAAAACCACACATTTTGTACCGTATAGATAATGTCTCCAAATTTTGAGAGTGAAAACAACATCACCCAACTCAAGATCATGAGTGGTGTAGTTCTTTTCGGAACTTTCAATTGTCTTGATGCATAGGCTATAACTTTGTCTTTTTGCATGAGAACACAGCCAAGGCCTAAGTTTGATGCGTCACAATATACGACAAAATCATCGTTGCCTTCAGGTAGTGACCGAATAGGAGCCTTACAAAGTTTCTGTTTCAAGGTCTGAAAAGTTTCTTCCTGTTTGGGTCCCCACTCAAAAGGTTTATTCTTTTGAGTCAAAGCAGTGAGGGGAACCACAATCTTTGAGAAGTTTGCGATAAAGCGACGATAGTAACCTGCGAGGCCAAGAAATGAACGAACTTCGGTAGGAGTAGTAGGCGTATCCCATTCCTTAATTGCACTAATTTTGGCGGGATCAACATGTATACCTTGTTCGTTGACAATATGTCCCAAAAATTGAACTTCATTTAGCCAAAATTCACACTTGGGGAATTTGGCATAGAGTTGTTCTTTCTTTAGGAGTTCCATCGTTAAACGGAGATGTTGCTCGTGAGGGCTCGAGACTTTGAATAAATCAAAATGTCATCAATGAAAATAATGATGAACTTATCCAAATAAGGCTTACAAACCCTATTCATCAAGTCCATGAAAACAACAGGAGCATTTGTCAGACCAAAAGGCATAACTGTGAACTCATAATGACCATAACGTGTGCGAATAGCTGTCTTGGGAATATCTTCCTCGAATACATGAAGCTGATGATACCCAGAACGTAGATCAATCTTTGAGAAGCAAGTAGCACCCTATAGTTGATCAAAGAGATCATAAATGCGAGGTAGGGGATATCGATTTTTTATTGTGAGTTTGTTGAGCTCACGATAATCGATACACATACGGAAAGATCCATCTTTCTTTTTCACAAATAGGACTGGAACGCCCTAAGGTGAAAAGCTCGGACGAATAAATCCTTTGTCAGATAACTCTTGAAGCTGCTTTAATAACTCTTTCATCTTAGACGATGCAAGACGATATGGAGACTTAGCAATGGGGTTGGCACCATGTACAAGATCTATCCGAAACTCAACTTGTCGTCCTGGGGGTAAACCAGGTAGTTCCTCAGGAAACACCTCAGGATAATCCCGAACAACAGGGATGTCCTGAATTGTTTTTCCTTTGCCTTTCTCCTCTACAGTATGTGCCAAGAATGCCACATAATTCTTTCGTAGGTATTTTTGGGCTTGAGTACAAGTGATGAGTTTGAGGCTACTTACCAGTTTTTCTCCACGAACCTCCAAATTATTACCAGACGAAAGAGGTAAACGAACAATCTTATCAAAACAGACCACCTAAGCATGATATTTAGATAACCAATCCATTCCCACTATAATATCAAAGCTTCTGAGTTGCATAGGTGTGAGATCAATAGGAAAAAGATGGTTGTTGAGGTTCAATTGGCAATCACGGATGACAGAATCAAGTACAAGGGGTTCACCACTAGCTATTTCTACTGTCAAGGGCTTTCCTAGTTTGGTTCTTGGATTTGAAAGTAAAGGTTCAAAAGTTAATGATACAAAACTTTTATCAGCCCCCGAATCAAAAAGTACAAAAGCTTGATGGTTGTTAACAAAGAATGTACCGTTCACCACCTCGTTGTCTGCACGTGCCTCGTTTGCATTGATATTAAACGCTTGTCCACGAGCTTGATTCGAATTTGCCAATCTCGGGCAATTGTTTCTGTAGTGGGTGAGATCGCCACAGTTGTAGCAAGAACGTGGTGGATAATGAGGTCGTGCAGGATTGGCTGGCTGTTGAACGGGATTTTTTACAGCTTGGTTCTGAGTGGGAGGACAACGACAAGTGTTGGCCAGATAGCCAGATCGTCCATAGTTTGTACTGATACAACATGGTAAATGAGGCTGGTGATGACCGTTGCACCTGTTACACAGAGGTGTAGTGCCGACATACTGTTTCTTGGCAGGAGGTTGAGCAGGCTGATTCCGAGCAGGTTGGTTGGGCTGTGTAGTGACAGCAAAGTTTTTAGAAGCCTTACATTTCCTCGACTTCTTCGAACCTTTAGCTTTCTTACCCTTTTGCTTCTCAAACTTGTTAGACGGTTTCTTGTCACCCTTACGGTGGAGCTTACCCTTTTTGATCTGCGATTCAGTCAGAGTTGCAGATAGCTCAATGGCTTGCCTGACCGAAGTAGGGTTGCTGCCGGTGACAATATCCTGAACCGGGTCAGGAAGGCCATCTATGTATTTTTCAATCGCCTTATCCAAAGGCGTCACCATTTCAGGACACAACAAGCTCAACTCTTTATACCTGTTAGTATACGCACGGTGTTCACCACTATCTTGCTTCAGGTCATGGAACTCATTTTCAAGCTCCCTCTTTTCATTTCGAGGGCAGAACTCTTTCATCATAAGAATCTGAGTTCCTCCCAAGTCTGACCCATAGCAACATCTGCACCCCTATCTCTCATCACTCTGTTCCACCACGTGAGCTCTCTCTTTTGAAACACTCTAGAAGCAAACTCAACTTTCCACTCATTTGGACATTGAACATGGTGAAGTGTATTCTGAAGACTCTCAAACCACTGTAGGAGCCATTTGCTCCCTCAAAACCACTAAACTTGAGCGGTTTAGCCGAATAAAACTGTTTAAAGTTGCACGTAGCAGGTGCACTGTTGTTATTGTTATTCTTGGCTTGGTTTATCTGAGTTATAAGATTTGGAAGCACAGCAGCAAACTGCTGAGCGATTAGAGCCGCCAAATCGGCGTCTGTATTTGCATTTCGTCGAGGAGGCATTCTAAAAGAGAAATATACAGGAGAGAAAACAAGTGAGATGAATGTTGAATAATCAAACTGAGATGAATAAATATCAACAATTGTAAAGATGGTGGTCATTCGTTCGTTTACTCAAACAAACAAAGGACACACAATGACTAATCAAAGTAAATGGGTCTTTATAATGTATTGCAAACACACGCTTTAGCCTATAAGTGGACACTCACTCCAAGAGTTCCTAGGTAAGAGTGACTGGTCCGATTAAGTGGATTTGTACGAACACTCTAGCCTTAGACAGAAAACTCAGGGTACAGGCATCCACCCTTCCAGATTGCCCGGTTCACATTAATAAGACTCAAACTTTGAAGAGATTTTGAAAACTTCCAAAGACATTAAACCAAAAACGAATCATCCAAGAATTAGACGATTGATTTCAAAATCATTTTGAAAATTGTGTTTTTGTTTTGGTATTCACCTAAGAATAGGTGATGGTATTGTTTTATGATCTAAACACAAGATAACTTGTGTTAGGGTCCTAGAAAGGTTATCGTCTAGGTCAAAGCATTACTAATAACCTAATTCTCTATAACCATTGGCTTTGATACCAATCTTTCTGTCACACCCTGACTGCATAAAACTACAAACCACGGCGGAAACGTTGGGGAGTGTTGTAACAGAACTATTATTTCAACAACCATGGCATAATAAGTTAAGTTTTATTTAATAGAATTGTTTACAATGTCTAGGAGAAAAACGGAAAATACAACAAAAGTTAAACTGTTCTTAATGATTTTATTATCACTAAGGCCCATGTCCACCCTGAGTGTAGCATGATCGACCTTAAGCATTCGCGCCTGAAAAATATATGAAAATAAATATGTCAGCACAAAAATGCCTGTGAGTAACATAGGTTTTGCGATAAAGATTCATGGCCTAGAATGTTTAAATGAATACTTAGTTAAAAAGTGGCCATGAATACTTACAAAATGTTTTCTTTTATGAAATCATAAGATAATTCGAATGATAGAAAAGAAATCATGCATGGTTAAATCATTAACCAAAATATATGTCATGTCTCATGTAAAAATGCCGTGTCATAGATAAAAATGTCTTGTCTTGTACTTTGTTTGAAATGATTTAGATAACGCCACGATATGTAATATAATAAAAGAACTTATATATAGGAAGTACCAGCGGCGTGTCCACCATGCCTTTATTATATTACACGCGTCCCGTTATTTAAATCACTCACCATACACCATCCATTAAAAGTCTTGTTTAAACCAAAGAAATATCTAGTATGAAGTATGTCATGTAAACCAATGTTATGTGTAAACCATTGTCTTGAATAGTCGAAATGTCTTGTATAAAACAATGTATTTGAATAATCGAACGTTATGTTTTATAAGTCATGCTTTTACTGTTTAAAACATATATATAGATTGTTGGCAAACACAACCTTGTTGACAGTCAAATAGACCCTTATAAAGTCAAAGGTCTATCCATTTCATCGGATTCTGTAGTTCCCTAAAGTCGCTTCCAAACAAACCCGGGAAGTGGGGACGGATTGTCAATCCTATGGTACCATTACATACTACCGGTCGGCGTGATCAATGTTAATGAATGTATTAAGTCAATCTCCAATGCACCAAAATGTCATGAACAATGTACGAAAAAATGTTTTTGAAAAACCATGTACTAGTATACTCCGTCAACATACATAGCAAGAAATGTCTTTGAAAACCATGTACTAGTATGCCCAGTTAACATACATAGCAAGAAATGTCTTTGAAAATCAATGTACTAAATACCGCTAAGTCAACATATGAAGCAAAATGCAATGGAAATCATGTACTATATGTACTATGTAATCAAAACATTTACAATATCATGAAAACACGAAAATAGTCATAGGCACAATATGTTTCACCCCAAAACATTTATAACATAAAAGAGGGGACTATGTACTCACTTGGGATTGCAAGAAAGTCCTTGATCAAGAAGATAAACCAAAGCTCAAGAGTCAGAGAATTCAAGTGTGTCCTAATATCGAATAACTATATTAATATTGGGACTTTAATCGGCGGATCAGATAGAATGAGGTCTTGTAATCCAAATGAGTGTTGATACTCATATGAAATGGTTTAACAAAGTCTACATTCTGATTTGGTATGGATCCTAAGTGCTTTTGACCCATAGTGACTCGTTAATTCTTTCGTAGGTATTTTTGGGCTTGAGTACAAGTGATGAGTTTGAGGCTACTTACCAGTTTTTCTCCACGAACCTCCAAATTATTACCAGACGAATGAGGTAAACGAACAATCTTATCAAAACAGACCACCTAAGCATGATATTTAGTTAACCAATCCATTCCCACTATAATATCAAAGCTACTGAGTTGCATAGGTGTGAGATCAATAGGAAAAAGATGGTTGTTGAGGTTCAATTGGCAATCACGGATGACAGAATCAAGTACAAGGGGTTCACCACTAGCTATTTCTACTGTCAAGGGCTTTCATAGTTTGGTTCTTGGATTTGAAAGTAAAGGTTCAAAAGTTAATGATACAAAACTTTTATCAGCCCCCGAATCAAAAAGTACAAAAGCATGATGGTTGTTAACAAAGAATGTACCGTTCACCACCTCGTTGTCTGCAAGTGCCTCGTTTGCATTGATATTAAACGCTTGTCCACGAGCCTGATTCGAATTCGCCAATCTCGGGCAATTGTTCTGTAGTGGGTGAGATCCCCACAGTTGTAGCAAGAACGTGGTGGATAATGAGGTCATGCAGGGTTGGCTGGCTGTTGAACAGGATTTTGTACAGCTTGGTTCTGAGTGGGAGGACAACGACAAGTGTTGGCCAGATAGCCAGATCGTCCATAGTTTGTACTGATACAACATGGTAAATGAGGCTGGTGATGACCGTTGCACCTGTTACACAGAGGTGTAGTGCCGACATACTGTTTCTTGGCAGGAGGTTGAGCAGGCTGATTCCGAGCAGGTTGGTTGGGCTGTGTAGTGACAGCAAAGTTTTTAGAAGCCTTACATTTCCTCGACTTCTTCGAACCTTCAGCTTTCTTACCCTTTTGCTTCTCAAACTTGTTAGACGGTTTCTTGTCACCCTTACGGTGGAGCTTACACTTTTTGATCTGCGATTCAGTCAGAGTTGCAGATAGCTCAATGGCTTGCCTGACCGAAGTAGGGTTGCTGCCGGTGACAATATCCAGAACCGGGTCAGGAAGGCCATCTATGTATTTTTCAATCGCCTTATCCAAAGGCGTCACCATTTCAGGACACAACAAGCTCAACTCTTCATACCTGTTAGTATACGCACGGTGTTCACCACTATCTTGCTTCAGGTCATGGAACTCATTTTCAAGCGCCCTCTTTTCATGTCGAGGGCAGAACTCTTTCATCATAAGAGTCTGAGTTCCTCCCAAGTCTGACCCATAGAAACATCTGCACCCCTATCTCTCATCACTTGTTCCACCACGTGAGCGCTCTCTTTTGAAACACACTAGAAGCAAACTCAACTTTCCACTCATTTGGACATTGAACATGGTGAAGTGTATTCTGAAGACTCTCAAACCACTGTAGGAGCCCATTTGCTCCCTCAAAACCACTAAACTTGAGCGGTTTAGCCGAATAAAACTGTTTAAAGTTGCACGTAGCTGGTGCACTGTTGTTATTGTTATTCTTGGCTTGGTTTATCTAGTTATAAGATTTGGAAGCACAGCAGTAAACTGCTGAGCGATTAGAGCCGCCAAATCGGCGTCTGTATTTGCGTTTCGTCGAGGAGGCATTCTAAAAGAGATATATACAGGAGAGAAAACAAGTGAGATGAATGTTGAATAATCAAACTGAGATGAATAAATATCGACAATTGTAAAGATGGTGGTCATTCGTTCGTTTACTCAAACAACAAAGGACACACAATGACTAATCAAAGTAAATGGGTCTTTATAATGTATTGCAAACACACGCTTTAGCCTATAAGTGGACACTCACTCCAAGAGTTCCTAGGTAAGAGTGACTGGTCCGATTAAGTGGATTTGTATGAACACTCTAGCCTTAGACAGAAAACTCAGGGTACAGGCATCCACCCTTCCAGATTGCCCGGTTCACATTAATAAGACTCGAACTTTGACGAGATTTTGAAAACTTCCAAAGACATTAAACCAAAAACGAATCATCCAAGAATTAGACGAAAATCATTTTGAAAATTGTGTTTTTGTTTTGGTATTCACCTAAGAATAGGTGATGGTATTGTTTTATGATCTAAACACAAGATAACTTGTGTTAGGGTCCTAGAAAGGTTATCGTCTAGGTCAAAGCATTACTAATAACCTAATTCTCTATAACCATTGGCTTTGATACCAATCTTTCTGTCACACCCTGACTGCATAAAACTACAAACCAGGCGGAAACGTTGGGGAGCGTTGTACAGAACTATTATTTCAACAACCATGGCATAATAAGTTAAGTTTTATTTAATAGAATTGTTTACAATGTCTAGGAGAAAAACGGAAAATACAACAAAAGTAAAGCTGTTCTTAATGATTTTATTATCACTAAGGCCCATGTCCACCCTGAGTGTAGCATGATCGACCTTAAGCATTCGCGCCTGAAAAATATGTGAAAATAAATACGTCAGCACAAAAATGCCTGTGAGTAACATAGGATTTGCGATAAAGATTCATCGCCTAGAATGTTTAAATGAATACTTAGTTAAAAAGTGGCCATGAATACTTACAAAATGTTTTCTTTTATGAAATCATAAGATAATTCGAATGATAGAAAAGAAATAATGCATGGTTAAATCATTAACCAAAATATATGTCAAGTCTCATGTAAAAATGCCGTGTCATAGATAAAAATGTCTTGTCTTGTACTTTGTTTGAAATGATTTAGATAACGCCACGATATGTAATATAATAAAAGAACTTATATATAGGAAGTACTAGCGGTGTATCCACCATGCCTTTATTATATTACACGCGTCCCGTTATTTAAATCACTCACCATACACCATCCATTAAAAGTCTTGTTTAAACCAAAGAAATATCTGGTATGAAGTATGTCATGTAAACCAATGTTATGTGTAAACCATTGTCTTGAATAGTCGAAATGTCTTGTATAAAACAATGTATTTGAATAATCGAACGTTATGTTTTATAAGTCATGCTTTTACTGTTTAAAACATATATATAGATTGTTGGCAAACACAACCTTGTTGACAGTCAAATAGACCCTTATAAAGTCAAAGGTCTATCCATTCATCGGATTCTGTAGTTCCCTAAAGTCGCTTCCAAACAAACCCGGGAAGTGGGGACGGATTGTCAATCCTATGGTACCATTACATACTACCGGTCGGCGTGATCAATGTTAATGAATGTATTAAGTCAATCTCTAATGCACGAACATGTCATGAACAATGTACGAAAAAATGTTTTTGAAAAACCATGTACTAGTATACTCCGTCAACATACATAGCAAGAAATGTCTTTGAAAACCATGTACTAGTATGCCCAGTCAACATACATAGCAAGAAATGTCTTTGAAAATCAATGTACTAAATACCGCTAAGTCAACATATGAAGCAAAATGCAATGAAAATCATGTACTATATGTACTATGTAATCAAAACATTTACAATATCATGAAAACACGAAAATAGTCATAGGCACAATATGTTTCACCCCAAAACATTTATAACATAAAAGAGGGGACTATGTACTCACTTGGGATTGCAAGAAAGTCCTTGATCAAGAAGATAAACCAAAGCTCAAGAGTCAGAGAATTCAAGTATGTCCTAATATCGAATAACTATATTAATATTGGGACTTTAATCGGCGGATCAGATAGAATGAGGTCTTGTAATCCAAATGAGTGTTGATACTCATATGGAATGGTTTAACAAAGTCTACATTCTGATTTGGTATGGATCCTAAGTGCTTTTGACCCATAGTGACTCGTTAAGGTAGTTTACACTACGTTAACGGTTCATTTGCGTAAATGCGTGTGGGATGGTTAGATATGCCCTATGATAAGTCTTATATGCCAAAAAAAGTTTAATAATTGTGCAAAATCAGTCTATATGGCAAAACATTGGTTACGTAAGCTTAAAATCGATTTATGCGCAAAAAGGGCATTTTGGTCATTTATAAGGCATAATAAGCGACTTAACATAACACTAACCAAATGACGTGACCATAAGGTATAACCTCAGAGGGTTATTCCCTATACAACTATGGTCCCTAATATGAGTTTGGTCATATCCTAAGATCGACCAAACGGGTCGGATTCGAAAGTCAAAACGATGGTCAAAACCGCTCAACTTACGACCCTACATAAGCACTAAACTAAAAGTGACGAGGTAGACATGTTAAACATGTCTAGCTAAGTTTATAAAACTAATTTGGTATAAAAAGTGTTTTGATATTCGAAATAGTTCCGTCGTATAATGCGCACTTTGCGCATTATTGACCGAAACTTTGACTCGTCACTACAACTAGTAAACTGGTAATCAGTAGGCATGATCACTATGGATCATAACCATCGTGATTACGATCACTTGCAAAGTCCATTTGGACTTTGACTTGACCAAGTAATGGTCAAAGTTAAAAGTCAAAAAATGTTTGACTTTTAGCTTGAAATAACTAAATAAATGAAACAAGACAAGGAGAGAGCACTTACTTGTGTTGATGAACACTTGAAGAGCTCTAAGAAGAAGAATGCTCAGATAGGAGGCCTCCACAAAGGTGGTAGCACACCAAACTTAGAGCAAGAGGAGAAGAATGAGAAATGAGCAAGTTGAAATGAGGGATTTGCTTTCTATTTATAGTATTTTGGATGCCACAAGATCATCACACATGTCCATTGAGTTGTTATGATTTTAGGAGGGTCCTAACACATGTCCAAAGCAGAAGAAATGATGGCAAATTCAAATACTTGGTGTCCAAGGCTTTAAACAACGAGCTGCCAAGTTTCTGATGTGCTGGAGGGTCCTTACGAACTGTAAGGGCCTTGGGCTTACGGTCCGAAGCCCTTTAGCTGGCAGATAGTTTGGGAAATTGGCAAAACATGCCCCTGCACCCGTTTCATCGCGTTTTGGCACTTCTAACACCCGTTAACCTGATTTTTAAGCTTTATAAGGACGATATAGCTTAGGGAACTTGAAATATATCCGGAAATGTCACCGATGTCGGTTCTTTGGTCGTACGGTTGCGGATTTCGTTAATTAAGACAAAAATCGAACGAACACACAAATGACCGTAAATGCGTAACAAATGATATTTTTGCATTCCAATCATTAAAATATAAGATTTTAATGATTACAAAAATTTTTGGATGTGCGTACATGTTCCGGATTAAGAAATACGCGAAATGGCATAGTTTCGCAGAATTTGCAAAATAGCCCCTGAAGTTGAAAAAACATATTTTTGCCTTACCGAACCCTTCAAAACTTATTTCTAAGTTATGAAAATGTTATTTAAGGTATGCTAAGATTGTGTCATTGTCCCAGGGTCTACGTCGTGTTAAACTGATTATGTTTTGCGATTTCACTTCGAGAAAAGGTCTGAAAGGTCAAAATCGAATCGATATAGAAAATGCACAAATGTCATAAATTAATTTACAAATTTGTAAAAAACACAAAGTTTTATTGATTATCAAATTGTTCGGAAATTGTTACATGATTGAATTACACATGATTTCACACATACGATTATGTATACATATATACTCTCATCCATTTTATTTTCTTTCAAAACCCATTTGTTTTTAGTTCAATGTTTATGTTTAAATCACAAGAGAAACCTCCATCTTCATCAAAACTCATCAAGAATCAAGAGCAAAGTTTTAAAGTAATTTAATACCTTCTTGTTTTTGATGGATTTTTAGCAAAGTATGATGGTATGGAGCTTGATTCTTGCTTGGAAACACCTTAGGATCTTCAAAACACCTTGAAACTAACTTAGAAGGGCCTTTAATCTTCAAGAACAAGCTTGAAATTTCAAAAATGGTGGGGTGTGTGTGTGTGTTTCGGTCGTGAGTATCAAGAGAGAGAGTGAGAGTTGTGTTGTGATCTTGATTCTTGGATTTAGTAGATTTTAGAAGATTTTTTTGAAGATATAATCATCATGCATTGCTTCCAAGACCAACAAGTGTAGGAGAGAGGATAGAGGGAGCTCCTATGGCCGCCACCTCCTTGTCTCTCTCACGCACATACAGGTTTACATCCATATATATTATATATAGGCCATAAACTGGTATTTAATTGGATACCGTGTGTTTTATCTACTGTTTTAATCACGTTTTAGCGTGTTTTAAATTATTTTTAATGCTCTATAAAAATAAACTCACCAAAATATTACTAAACAATATTTTATTGTGTACCGGCTGCGTTGCCCGTATTTGGCAGCATGCGCGTGGTGTTGCGCAACGCGCTTAAACTCGAAAAATAAGATTTCTTAGCGTTTTAAATTGCTTTATCCTCACGAATATGATTAAATATATTATTTTAATCATAACCAACTATTTTTAGGATTTTAACATTAATCGGACGGTCACCAACGTTCGTTTCGCATTTTAACCGTTACGCGATAAGCGTTTATCTTAAAGTTGCCAACATAAATTCCATAATTTAAATTTTTAAATCATATAACATCAAATAACACCAAATTCAATAAAATTTTGCCTGTTATTTATTCATAACACTGTGTCACATTAGTACAGGCTCAAAATAACCGGGTGTCACAGTCTCCCCCTTTTAAGGAATTTCTCCCCGAAATTCTTACATGACAGGTTTCGTTTTTGTCACACCCGGTCGATAGCGGAAGCACACGATGTGAACTTGATTTGTTTTTATGCATACGATATAAGTAAACAACTATATAATTAAACAAACACGATGTTCATCCATTGATATAATTAAGATATTACATGTCATAAGTATTTAGCAACAAAAGACGGCATAAGTTATAACATTTCACAAAAGACTTGTTTGAAAATATAGTTTTTAAGCATCAAGGCTTTGCATCCTATATCTCGTTCGAAGACGGAATATATGGACCAAACCATTCAAAACATGGATGACATCTACTTGTTGACAACCTTGAGAGCTTGTTACCGACCACGCCAAGATCCACTTAGTTTCCTGAAATACATGTAAGTTTGAAAACGTCAATAAAACTTGGCGAGTTCATGTGTTTGTAAGTGTGCACCAAATGATCTTAACACATTTGAATAATCATTACTTGTAAATGTGGTATGTAAAGCGTCAATGAACTTGATGATCATTAATGTTTTGCAAGACATTAATATGTGTTCCGACATAGGAAGCACTCAACCCTCGACGATTTTCGTTTTCCGGTCCACTCGGTTGGGACAACAAAAGCACTACATGTGGCCACACAAGGACCCATGAGTGGGGCTCGCCTACACCCGATAGATCTACCCCTTGTTCCTAAGGTCTTATAAAAGATAAATGGCGCTTAAGGATGGTCCTATTCGCACATGATCTAATATTTCATTCCATTGCTAAACCATACCATCAAAACATGTATTTCCCCCGAGAGTTGTAAAACCGAAAACATTAAAAAGAAAAGGGGGACATGAACTCACAGGTTTGTGTCCGTAATAGTGTGCTAGCATGACGGGTATCCAAAAGGGCGAAACAACCTACAAGTGCTCTAACTCATTAGAAACTTGGGTTTTGAGTTAAATGTATACACGTTGTTCCTCTTGAACGTTATGGTATTAGTTATGTATTTGGATACTTTGTGTATTTTAAATATGTTGGCATTTGTTTCATGTGCTCGTTTTAGAATATATTTACTTTCTTTATATATATTTTTGCATTCATAATGTGTACGAACGGGCCTCGCCCTTCGTGAGTCTTCGTGCCTCGCACGATCGTAAGTGGGCCTAGCCCATGAGAGTTATGCCTCGCACAAGTGAGAATGGGCCTAGCCCATGTCTTTATGTGCTTGGGCCTAGCCAAGTCTTTATGTCTTTGGGCCTAGCCCACATAGTTATGCCCTTGGGCCTAGCCCATGCCCTTATGTGAAGTGGGCCTCGCCCACATAGTTTTGTGATTGGGCCTAGCCCGCATAGTCCATGTCTTTGTTTAAATGGGCCCAAGCCCTAATGAATTATGTATGAATGGACCTAGCCCAAATCGGTTATGTAAGTGGGCTTTTACTAGCCCAAAATAAGTTCAAGTATTTTGCCATTCTCATAAGTGTATTTTGAGCGTGTTTTATACATATTCTTGTACTTATATACTTGCGTATTTATGTACACTTAGAGATATTTACTTTACACTTTCCGGATTTTTTTTATAAGTGTTAATATATATTTATACTTCTCTTGTTTATAAATATATATTAATTTTAAGAGTTTCGTCGTAGAGCCAAAAATTTATATTTTCGTATCGAAAGTGTCCATGTGTCGTCCGTGATGGGTGCACACTCCGGGTCGAGATGCTAAGATAGCCGTTGATGATGACTACGCGCTTTGTTCGATAGAGCGTTCATTATATATTTTTGTGCCAGTTCCGTAAGTATATGTTAAGTTGTTAATATTTATGGTTATGAAACGTTTCGTCCGACGTCCGTTCGTGCGCTATTCCTTTGTCCGATTGTTCGTTCGTGATTAAAATATAAGTGAGGCTCATGAGCATATATTTAGTGTATTTTTTTCAAGTGGACGATATTTAAGCATTTGGTGTGTATTCTTCCTATCATTAATACATACACATAATACGTACGTATTATACACCAAGTAAGGTATTTAAAATAATTATATAATTTTCTTTTAAAAAAAATTATATTTATTGTTACCTTTATAAATTCCACTCATTTTATGGAATAAAAATATTTTGAAGTGTTTAAATAAACTCTTGAATGATTAAGACTTAACCCTTGTTATTAAAGTTTGTTTAATCATGATTAAGGTTATTAATCACGATTAACCATGCTATCACCCCGTTAATTATATTTCAATCACGATTAAGATTTTTGAAAATTTCACCATAGTTTCATCTAAGCTATGGGGTTTTTCACGTTTATTAAACATATTTTTAAGTGTGTTTAAACTCATAGTTCATCATCAACTCAAAACAAGTTCCATATCAACTTTGCATGTATAAAAGTAACATAATACATCTTCATTTTCCCATGAACTTCATATATATATATTTAACATAAACTTCTAAAAATATATTTTAACAAGACTTTTAAGACCAACATATTTTCTTATCATTTTTAGCCTGTTCATCCGTTTAGCAAACTTATTTAGTCTACCTTTTAAGATCAATATGAAATCAACCATGATTTTTACTTCTTGTAAGAGCTATACTTGTTAAAAATCATTTTTAAGCTTATTATTTAAGTTCATGGTTATGAAGATGATCTTGTTAGATCTAAACATCTCGATGTTTAGATCATCATTTTTAACCATGATTATACAAGACCATAATATTTAAACAACCTACTTTATCATAATCATCAAGAATATATAAGCTAACTAGCAATAAAAAAAAACATAATCAACACATAATATATAATTATTATAGACTTTTTAAGTTTAGAGTAGTGATTTTAAGCTTTGTTTTCTTGAAGTTCAAGATGATGTAACATGTATTTAATTAAACTACATATTATAACAAGCTTAAAAATAGGTGTATAAGGTCTTACAATTTTGCAAGAGGTTACTGAGCTTTGAGATGAAAATTATGAAAATGTAGAGACTTCAAAGCATTCCTTAATGCTCCTCCGTGGTTCCTACACCCTTAGATAATCTTAGGTTGGCTTGAAGTGGCTTTAATTTGGTTTAGGAATTAGAAAATGGTGGTGATGTGTGGATTGTTGTTGTCGTGAGATGACGGGGACAAGAAGGGTTTCTTGTCTGAACCTTTTTTTAGTGATAAGTGTAAGTAAGGCAAATATGAGGAAGTGATGTTTATGGTGTTGCAAGTAAAAGCATGATCTATTTATGTCATACCTCCACAAGATTTCATCACCAAACACTAGCAAGTAGGAGCTTGTGGGACCCACATGGGTGGGGGGTAAAGTGTAAATTATTTATAAAATATTTTTTATATAAATTATAACATGTGCAAAATAATTAATATTATATATTTTGGTAATTAGATTAATTAGGGTATTTAGGGTGTCAATGATAGTTTAGTGTTTTAAATAGAGTCTAAGTAGTTTATTAGTTTAGTGGGTATTAGTGTTGGATGGTAAAAAAATGCCACTAGTTCGCTCGTCGGTTCGATATCGGGTGTTATATAAAAGATGTTATACACTACCGGGAGCTATGACTTTATTTTATCATTGATGTTATGGCATTTATTTAAGGCGTTTACAACGCCAAAATACCGCTAACTAGTTCGCTAGCTGATTCGTTTGGGTGTTAGGGTGATGAAAATACCATTTACTAGTCCGTTGGATCATAAATGGACAATTTATGTAAGTTGCAACGTAGTACCGAAAGTTTATGTTTTGGGTATCCCATTGATATCCTTATTACTATTTGAGGTGTAAAATATTATTTACAAGTTCTACGGATAATAAAATGTTGTATTTTAGTGTTGCGGATAATTTATTTTTTTGGTTATATTTTAGCGTGGTCAGGACGAATTTTAACGACATATATTTTCCGGAAAGTTAAAGTGTTTTTGTATTTAGTGTCCCTAGTTAGGGAATTTTATTTGTTTTTCAACTATAAAATGCCTTCGTGCTATTCGTTGCTCGTTCTAACAACTTTTAGAACTAGCTGGCATGAATAGTGTGTTCAGTTGAATAGTGCTTTCAGCACTTTCCCAACATATTAGGACATAGTTTGTAGTTTTCTCACGGCACGACGAATGTATTCGCTATTTTTTACCATCATTAACCATGTCCTACGATTGCTAGACTTTACGAGACCTAATCATGCATTAAATTAAGTTACGAATACAATTAAATATATCATTTAGTTGTTAAGTTGTACGGAATTACCATTATTTTGCGGTTGTCACAGTTTTCGCACTAGATTTAAATAGATGCGGATATTTCCATTGCATCTGATCCTGTCGTTCCCAAGTGAACTCGGGTCCACGTTTAGAATTCCAGCGAACTTTGACCAATTTAATTCGACTCCTCCTAAGCTTCTAAATCTTCTCATCCAGAACTTCTAATGGTTCTTCGATAAATCTCAGTTTATCGTCTACTTGAACCTCATCAGGGGGTATAATTAGTGTCTCATCTAACAGACACTTTCTTAGGTTGGAAACATGAAACACGTCATGAACTCCACTCAATTCCTGTGGCACTTAAGCCTATACGCGACTGATCCAACTCGAGAGAAGACTTCGAAAGGACCTATATAACGCGGGCTCAGCTTTCCCCCTTTCAAGGTGACACCTTCAGTAGAACACGATCTCCGAATTGAAACTGCAAGGTTTCCTTCGGTTGTCTGTATAACTCTTTTGTCGATCGGCGACAACTTTCAACCTTTCCTTGATCTGGACAACCTTGTCGGTGGTTTCCTGGATAAGCTCAGGTCTGGTTATTTGCCTTTCGCCAACTTCAGCCCGACACAGGGGTGATCGACACTTCCTTCCGTACAAAGCTTCAAACAGAGCGGCTTTGATACTAGCATGGTAACTATTGTTGTAGGAAAACTCAGCTAATGGTTGAAGAGTATCCTAACTTCCACCAAAATCAATCACACACGCTCTCAACATATCCTCTAACGTCTGAATGGTTCTCTCAGACCATCCGTTTGAGGATGATACGTAGTACTCATGTCCAAAGGAGAACCCAGCGACTCCTGAAGAGATCGCCATAATTTGGAGTCAAATCGTCCATCTCTATCCGAGATAATTGACCCAGGCACTCCATGTCGGGCTACAATCTCGTTGAGGTACAACGTGATATCTTCTCCATCTTGTCTGTTTCCTTAATGGGAAGAAGTTAGCAGACTTCGTCAATCGATCTACAATTATCCATATGGTGTCATGTCCATGTGACGTACGGGGTAATTTGGTGATTAAGTCCATAGCAAGATGCTCCCACTTCCACTTAGGAATCTCTGGTTGCTGCAGAAGCCCAGGCGGCTTCTGATGCTCAGCCTTAACCTTCGAGCACGTCAGACATTTACTCATATACACCGCAATATCTTTCTTCATATTTAGCCACCAATACAATTCCTTAATATCCTGATACATCTTGGTAGAACCTGGGTGAATAGAATATCTAGACTTATGAGCCTCTTTCATAACCAGTTCACGTAGGTTACCTCTGAGCGGAACCCAAATCTGGTTCATGAAGTAAATCACTTCATCTGCTTTTGGTATTAGTTCACATTTCAAACCTCTCAAACCTTCTCTTCTCAGATTCTCATCTCTCAAAGCTTCTCGCTGTGCATTACGAATTTGATCAGTCAAATTCGTCTGGATGGTTAAACCCTGTTGGTGCACCTGGTGTTTATCACTTGTCGAATAGGCTAGATAAAACGTGTTTTGAATATTGTATAGGTTAGAATCGAACACACGACAATACGGAGATTTTAGAGTAAAAGGGATCAAGTTCGCCCGAACTTAACCTGTATTGGTCAAGTTCGCTCGAACTTGATGTGCCTTTAGTCAAGTTCGCCCGAACTTGACCATAGCACATCCGGGCGAACTTGTCTCCCTATATATATGTGTGTGTTCATTTGTCATTTAAGTTTTTGGCATCCCTACGGGGAGGTGCTGCCGCATTCTCTCCAGGAACTCCGGCAGCTGGACTTATAAAGATGTATACTCTTTCGGTATGAATGAAGACTTCCGCTGCATTCTGTTTCTACTCCATTCTTAATAACATTCTACCGAATCGGTTTACGTTTATCCACTAACTTCCATCTAGAACCGCCTGATCTCAGACCTTCAATTGGTATCGGAGCTATGGTTATCACCTACACTCATGACTTTGGACATTTATGGACATTAGGAGGGGTTTTAGACGTAAATCATCAAATAAACATACAATCCACGGACAAAATCTAAAATTGAACGGATAGGATTGTTAGAAATCCATTTTCAACCAGATCTATTGTGGAATCATCTCAAAATTCGATTATAATAAGGATTTTGGATCGAAAAATATGAAAAAAGGCTGATTTGTGAGACCAAGTTCGGGCAAACTTGACCTGTGGAGGTCAAGTTCGCCCGAACTTGACAAGGTTTTTTTTCAAGATGTCTCTCAAGTTCGCCCAAACTTGACTGATTTTCTTTGAATTTAAGCACAAGTTCGCCCGAACTTGTCTATTTCATGTAAGTTCGCCCGAACTTGTCACAAACTGACTAAGTTCGCTTGAACTTGTCATACAAGTTCGCCCGAACTTGTCAGGATGCCTAAAAAAAATTTATTGCTCGGTTTGATGAGACGGGTGTCCAGAAAAAATTGGTAATAGAAATTTTTTTGAAATTTTAACGTCCGATAATGACTATTCGGGGACACCGTCGGAGGCCTTATAGAGAGGCTGAGATGATGAGGTTAGAGATGGTTGAAGATGAGAGGGTAGTCATCGATACCAAAGCAATTTGGTGATCATTAGGGTTGAAGACTACCGATGGGCCTTAAAGTAAATTCCGCATTTGTTAAATATTGAAAATTCCGGATTTGAGGGGGAATTTCAGTGAAAAAATTGGTATGGTCAGAATTTGCAAAAATGAGGGGGAATAAAAAATTTTCATCTTATGAAGATTCTGGCATTTTTGAAATTCGTGACACTGCAACAATATTCGGGTGGTTTCCGACTACAGATTAACCGGGAAATACAGAGATTTGAGATTCATTTGTAAATTGATCAAGTTGATGTCTAGTTTGAAAGCAGGTGGTTACATAACTGAGTCTTGGAGGAATTGTTTATCAGATTCTGCGGTCATGGTTGTGGATTGACACCTGAGTCGCGCGTATGGTTTGGAAGCATATATGACTGCCTATCTTTAATTCTGCTTTGCACATGAATTATTGAGTGGACTAACCGCCAAGAGATAAGGATGCTTTGTAGTTTCAGTTGCCCCGGGTTGTACGCGGTACCATGATTAAGGAAGATGATTTATGGGATCGGATCTTCCAGACAAAGAAGTGTACCAGTTGCTGACGAAAGAGATTATCCATTTGGGATTCTGTGATCACAGGAAGTTCCGAGTTTTCAGTTCATTATACAGAGTGATGCTTAAGGGTTAGAGTCCTGATCTTCAGTGAAGGAACAATTAGCTGGATTAGCAGTCATTAATACCAGTGAGGAACTGAGGATGTTCAAAATGTTCGATGATGATCTTAGGATTTAATGACTAGGTCCGAAGACGGATGGTTTCAAAATTACCAAGGAAATCTGATGATAACCTTTGGTGGACATTATTTTTAGTCTTCAAGCATATGAATCATTCTTCTCTTTGGACTAACCGCCGTTGGATGATGATGTTTGGGATTAAGTGGCGTTGGTTTACCGGAGATAGTTATATATCTGACATTGTGACTGAAGAAAAAGAATGTGATTTTGATCGCGGATGAAAGTTTCTCAGAGTCAAAGTGTTACCAGATTATTTGGTTACAATGAAGATTTGCTGATTGAAAAAGATTACCCATTTGCTGATCTGGAGTGATTACGGAAATTGGGATTTCAGATTATTGTGGGTAAACATTGATTTGAAGTTTACCAGTGTGGTAATTCGAAGTTTATATCAATTGCGGTTGAGTTTTTGAAGATCGGAAGATCGCGCATGGGAGATATGCGCTAAAACTGAACACGGATGTGGTTAAAGTTGAAATGGAGAAGCTGTATTGATGAATTTCAAGTTGGTGTCTATTCAATATAATCTGTCGGTGAAGTAAATCAGAGGAGGTTGGAAACTATGCAAACAAATATCTGAACTGGAGATATCAGGGGGAATCTAACGTTGATAATGCAAACCCGGATCATCAATTAAGGGGGAATTTGTTGACGCATTTCGATGACATCGGCAGATACCTTGATTGAAGTTGTAGAATATTCAAACACGACTCAAATTTGAAGACCAAGATTCGATAGTAATGAACAATGGGGAATCTGTTGGTGCACCTGGTGTTCGTCACTTGTCGAATAGAGTAGATAGAGCGTGTGTTGAATAATGTATAGGTTAGAATCGAACACATGACCGAAATATGGAGATTTCAGTGTAAAAGGGATCAAGTTCGCCCAAACTTGACCTGTATTGGTCAAGTTCTCTCGAACTTGATGTGCCTTAGTCAAGTTTACCTGAATTATCCTGTGAAGGACAAGTTCGCCCGAACTTGACCATAGCACATCTGGGCGAACTTGTCTCCCTATATATATGTGTGTATTCATTTGTCATTTAAGTTTTTGGCATCCCTATGGGGAGGTGCTGCCGGATTCTTTCCAGGAACTTCGGCAGCTGGACTTATAAAGATGTATACTCTTTCGGTATGAATGAGGACTTCCGCTGCATTCTGTTTCTACTCCATTCTTAATAACATTCTACCGAATCGGTTTACATTTATCCACTAACTTCCGTCTAGAACCGCCTGATCTCGGACCTTCAATACCATCAAGTGGTATCAGAGCAGGATTAGCCTAATTTGAAGACATTGGACATAGAACATCTCATCTTCTACTCATTTCTTCTATTTTTAACTTTTCTTGGACAATTCACGGACAAAATGGACTGATTTTCAAGTATAATACGTAAAATCCATAATAGATAAACCCTTGAAAAGATCAGAGCTTAAAACAAACAAATTCATGCAAAAAAATTGAAAAAACCATGTTTGAAAACACATGTTCGCTCGAACTTGATATGAACTTCGCTCGAACTTGACTGAAAAATTCATATTTTTCATCAATTTCGCCCGAACTTGATATATTTCAAGGATTTTAGCCAAGTTCGCTCAAACTTGCATGATTTTTATCAAATTTAATCAAGTTCGCCCGAACTTGATCAACAGTTGATTGAAATTCTCTCCAAGTTCGCCCAAACTTGCTGATTCCTATAGATTTTCTCACAAGTTCGCTCGAACTTGTATTCTGAGTGATACAAGTTTGCCTGAACTTGTTAGATAGCTGAGTTTCACACGCTGTGACCAATTTGACCGAACTTGTCTAAGAAACTAAAAAAAAACGTCCGGACATTATATATCGTTAGATTCGTATTGACGAGATGAGTTTAAAGCTCTAATCTGGTAAAAAAAAGTTTTCCGAAAAATTTTAAACGTTTTTAGCAAACCGATACGTTGATATTGTCGGTTAAAAGTCAAATTTTATTAAAATTGTCTGTTTGCTAATCATTTTTCAAGTGTTTTGAACGACATATAAATTTGGAAAATGAAATGGGGTCCGAGAAGCCGCCAAAGTTGATGAGTACGGACGAGTATGAAGTTTGGAAAGGAAAATTTGAGAGCTGGGTCCAAGCTACGCATTTTAGCAGTTGGGTGGCGATCAAACAGGATATGTAGTTCCAAAAGATGAGAATCAGAATATTCTAGAGAAGTGCAAGTATTCTACGCAACAGAAAGAGGTGTATTTTGCTGATAAGAAAATGATTAATCTGATTCAACAATCCGTTAACGAACATATCTTGATACTACTGCCTGAGTATAAGACTACAAAAGAACTCTGGATATCTCTGAAAAATAAATATCAGGTGAAGAGAGAAGAGAATGTAGTGGTTAAGAATTGTGAGGACAACTTTCAAGTACATTTACAAATGAATCTTCAAGTTCTAAACCAGTCTGCCCGGTCTATAATGTAGACGATTATCTGGCAGATAATGCCAAACTTTTGAATGATTTGAAGAGTTTGACATTAGAAAATAAAACGTTAAAAGAAAATGAAAAGAATTTTGAAAACAAAATAAAATTTTTAGAAAATGAAAAATTACAAATGTTAGTAGATTTTAAAAATTAAATAAAGATGTTTAAAAATGAAAAAAATATTTTTGAAAAATCAAAAATATAGAAAATAAAAAAGAAATAAATTCTCATATTGAGAAAATTTCTCAACTTGAAAAAGAAGTTGAGACTGTTAATTCAGAAAAATTATTGAAAGGTTTTGTGACCTCCTCATTAAAGTTAGATCATATATGTCTAAAACCGATCAATAATAATAAAAAGAAATTCCAATAAGTGACAATGTCACAAATCATGACGATGTCATAATTGAGAATTGTGATGATGACACCGATGATGAAAATGATAAAAATGATAAAAAGGAAATATTTTTGAAACTAAAAGAAAAATTTCAAGAAACTGTTCTACAATCTACTGAAAAAGGTGAATGCTCAACGCAAAAACCTTCTAAGAAGAATGGAGAACAAAAACAACAGAAAAACAAAATTCTATAAATTTTCAAACCAAAAATAAAAGCTCATCGGTACGGTCATCCAATCATTATAAAAACTCATAAAAATTTGAGAATAGGTGGTGCAGGTCGGACCACAGTGCTTCAAAGTCAAATCAATTTTACAGAAGAAGCAGGAAAGATGACTACTACACGTCAAATCAATTTGATGATTGGGTGTATGGTCTGAATGTAGAAATTGGTACGATAATAGAGTGTGTTACAACTGGGGATTTAGTGGACACGTTGCTGTTAACTGTCTGAAAAATTGATACGAGAAAATGCTATCAATGTCAAATCAAAGGTCATATTTCCTGGGATTGTCCGACTAATCTAAAAAGAAGATCGGTTAAATCTCAGGGGGAGAAAAGACCAGAGGAGAAGAAAACAGAGAAGAAAACTGTAGAGAAGCCCAAAGAACAAAAAGTCAAGTTATCACAAGGGCAAGACAGATTGAGAAAAAAAGAGGAAAAAAGTTAGAGAGTATTTGAAAAGATTTTGTCCTCGAATACGTCTAAAAAAATCAGATAAAAGTTCTAATGAATCATTTTACTCACAGTCAAGTAAAACAAATTCATCAGATACAAATATGAGGACAAAAGAGATAGCAGTGAAGAATAAGTTGATAATTCAAACAGTTAAAAAATCAAAGAAAAAGTAAAATTTTTCAAATAAAGTTTCTATCAAACTATTTGAATATAAAAAAGAGTGTGAATATTTGTTTACTTCAGATGTTAATGAATTTGGTAAACCTAAATCCAGAATGGACTGGGTTCCAATTCAAAACTAATTAAAGTTTGTTTAAATGTGTAGGATAACCAAGCTTCAAGCCAAACGTCATTTCCAAAGCAGTGGTTGATCATGAAGATAGACAAGAGACAGGAGTGATATTTCCACACAAACAAAATGGTAGTCTCGGGTTCACTTCGTAAAAAGTTATTAAAACGGCTAAAGTGGAAGATTCTTATTTTCGATTTCGAAAGATGTTTTCAATTTTAGGGGGGGGGGGGAATTTAAAATTGTCAAAATTCTGTAAAATTGAAAAACATCATTTCAAAATCATTTTAGATAGATAAAAAAAATAGAAAATCTCAAAATATCAAAAACATTGAAAACGAAAAAATGAGATTACTTGTGCGAAAAGAGGAAATGATAGTAAATCAGTGGACTATCAGTGCATGCTAAAGATATGTATTGTTTAAAATGGTTAAACAATCTCACTAAAGATGTGTCGGTAGGCTCAGCTAGACTAGTAGTTTTGCGAAAATGATACAAACCTAAAAAGAAAAGCCTAGTTCTAGTGGGAAACGTGGTTGAAAGCATAGTACTTAGTTTTGTCCTTCGTGAATGCGTACCTACTCGGTAATTGCTGAATGCTAAAAAGCATAAAAACGGTTAGTTTGTGAACTTTCACATCTTACTGAAAAAGTCATTGTGATTGTGTTTTCATTTTCAAAAGATTTAAACTTGTTTTATTTCTTTGTTTTGTTTAAGCATTGGACATCCTCTGCGTATACGAGAGTATCGAACTAGATGTTAGTGCCTAAACGTTTCTGCTTTATTTTCCTTGCTGTTTTGTTTAAATCTTGGATCACCTCTGCGTATATGAGAATATCGAACTGGTGATTAAGATCTTAACAATTTCAACTTGTTTTTATTTCTTATTTTTGTTTAAACATTGGACTTTCTCTGCGTATCGAAAGATCGACCTGATTGTTAATGTTTAAACATTGTGCGTTCTTTTCACACATATCACAGTTGATGAAAGTTTAAAGGCATTACTTGAGTTAGTGTATTACATGATGAGGGGATATGCTGAGATCGTGGGGTCCATAAGAATTTAGTGCACATTAATGTACCTTAACGTATCGGTAAGCATTATGAAAGTTTTTAGATTGAGTTTAAGTGGACAACAATACCGACAATCCATGTGAATTGTTTCAACTAAGTGTTTCATCTAGATCAACGATGCAGCTGATATGTCTCAAAAACTGATATGATCCTCTAGCACGTTTTCTCACAAAAAAACAAACTGTAAATATTACATTTCAGTTTGTTTACATTTCTGCATTCAATATTAAAAATCCAAAAGATTTTCTTTCAAATCTTCCATGGAAACTTAATAATGTTGAATGTGAGCCGGACCAACGACTCTGTTAAGAAACTATTTTTGTGTGGATACATGTGA
Source organism: Scalesia atractyloides (assembly GCA_947069175.1). Taxonomy (NCBI): domain Eukaryota; kingdom Viridiplantae; phylum Streptophyta; class Magnoliopsida; order Asterales; family Asteraceae; genus Scalesia; species Scalesia atractyloides. The sequence continues at coordinate 73,652,086 of CAMTDV010000014.1, forward strand.
TTGTTCTTAATCATCAAATCTTAGAGATTCGAAGCATCATTTGAGGGGGAGCTAGATAAACACGTTGATTAAAGATACCAGAAAGCTCAAAGCAAGGGGGAGCATGGATGTTAAAGTTATTCAAGATATAAAGATCAAGAGAACATTAAAGACTCGGGAACTTAATTGAAGAATGATGACTACGGCAACATCCAAGGGGGAGTCTGTTGATGCATATGTCTGTTGCCTACGTCATCGTATAATATCGAGTCAGTATTTAGGAGTGAAATGTCGAAGTTTATGTAAATAGGTTATGAAGTTCGCTTGAGTTTGTGATGGTTTAGACAAGTTCGGCCGAACTTGTCTATGCAAGTTCGCCCGAACTTGCTTTCCCACCAGCAAACTTGTTTACCTATAAATAGGTAGCTTGTGATTTCATTTGTAATTTTCAGAGATTTTGTCACGACAGAGGCGATGCTTGTCCAAGTGTTCCCAGGATCTGTAACATTGAATATTAATGAAACGGTGATTAAATAGAAACAAATGAGTGTATCCAATGTCGCCTAAGCAAACGGATTCCGCATGTTTACCTTATGTTTGTCAGATTAGGACCAGAAAGATTCGTACAACGGACCCTCAAACCCAAAGCACAAACACGCAGAGGCTTTTCTCGCGCTTTCCTACTGAGCGCATCAGCAACAACATTGGCTTTCCCTGGGTGATAGCGAATATCACACTCATAATCATTGAGTAATTCCACCCATCGCCGTTGCCTCATGTTGAGTTCCTTCTAATCAAAGATATGCTGGAGACTCTTATGGTCTGTGTAAATCATACACTTCATGCCATACAGATAATGTCTCCAAATCTTCAAGGCAAACACAACAGCTCCTAACTCCAAATCATGAGTCGTGTAGTTCTTCTCGTGCACTTTCAGTTGTCTGGATGCATAGGCTATCACTTTGTCCTTTTGCATAAGCACGCAACCAAGGCCCAAACGTGATGCATCGCAGTATACAACACAACCGTCATTCCCCTCAGGCAGAGATAGAATAGGTGCACTACACAACTTCTCTTTCAACATTCGAAAAGCATTCTCTTGCTTCTCTGTCCAATCAAACTTCTTGTCCTTCTGGGTTAATAGCGTCAATGGCTGCGCTATTCTGGAAAAATTCTCAATGAATCTTCTGTAATACCCAACAAGTCCTAAGAATTGCCGCACCTCTGACGGAGTCCTTGGTGCCTCCCAATTCTTAATCACCTTTATCTTTGACGGATCCACATGTATACCTTTCTCATTTATGACGTGACCGAGGAAATGAACCTCTCAAATCCAACACTCACATTTAAAGAACCTGGCATACAACTTCTCGTTCTTCAACAGCTCCAAAACAATCTTCAGATGTTGCTCATGATCTTCTTGGGTTTGTGAATAGATAAGTATATCATCAATGAATACTATCACGAATTTATCCAAATAGGGTTTGCATACCCTGTTCATGAGGTCTATGAACACTACAGGCGCATTAGTTAAGCCAAAAGGCATGACTAAGAACTCATAATGGCCATAACATGTTCTAAAAGTAGTATTTGGAACATCTTCATCAGCAATCTTCAATTGATTATATCTCGAACGCAAGTTAATCTTCGAGTAGTAGCCGGACCTTGTAACTGGTCAAATAGGTAATCTATTCTTGGTAGCAGGTACCGATTCTTGATAGTCAACTTGTCCAGCTCCCGATAATCTATGCACATCCTAAAGGAACCATCCTTCTTCTTCACAAATAAAACAGGTGCTCCCCAAGGTGAAAAGATTTGGCGAACGAAACCTTTGTCTAAAAGCTCTTGAAGCTGATTCGACAATTCTTTCATTTCCGAAGGCGCTAATCTATAAGGAGATTTTTCAATCGGTGCAGCACCAGGAACAAGATCAATTCTAAATTCGATCTGTCTCACAGGGGGCAATCCATGTAAGTCTTTAGGAAACACTTCTGGATAATCGCGTACTATAGGAATCTCTTTGATCTTCCTACCTTCAACCTTCATATCAACTACATTAACTAAGAACGCAGGATAACCCTTACGCAACATCTTGTGCATCTTGATGACATTAACGACTCTCGATTTCCGATGTGATCGATCTCCATAAATCACTAACGCTTCACCACCAGGACGGGGTATACGAACTAATTTCTCTGAACAAACAATTTAAGCTCTGTTTTTGGATAGCCAATCCATGCCAACAACTACATCAAAACTACCGAGCTCTACTAATAACAAATTGATACTAAAAATATGATCGCATAACCGAATACTACAACCATGAATGACTTCGTTAGTTTATATTAGTTTACCATTTGCTAATTGGATTGAATACTTTTTGTCTAGTTTACTTGCTTGTGAACACAAAAATGGTTCAAAGTTTTTCGAAACAAAACTCAAGTCAGCACCAGTATAAAATAGTACGAACGCAGATTGGTATTGATTAAAAATGTACCGGTAACCACTGAAGGATCATCACGCGCTTTCCCAACATTCAGCTCAAAAGCACTACCTCTGGCACCCTGGCCTTTCAACAGAGGACAATTCCGCTTAAAGTGTCCATTGTAACACCTCAAAAATTTATGACCAGTAATATACTAACACGTGTCCTGCTGATCCTCGAATGCCACGTATTGGACGAGAGGGACTAAATTCGTCGTTATGTTATTTTATAACCTCTGAACGACAATTGAATAGTTGAGGGACTAAAAGTGTCAACATGCTTAAACTATGCCTCTTAGTGACCTTTTAACGAACCCGAAGCTTAACGATGTTCGGTTATATTCTCGAGTGTGTCAAATGATGGCCATACTGACTAAAACATGCAAAAATATCAAAATATGGAGGTTTGGGAAGTCCAGGGGCCAAAATTGGAAATTTTGAGAAATGGTCACCCTTGCGTGTCACGCCAGGGACATGTTGTCGCGTGGTGCGACAGCCTGCGTTTCGAAGAATTCTGCATGCCAGCTGCAGTCTGCAGTCTTGGCCACCACTCAAACCACTTCAGCACTCCAATCAAAAACCATGGCCTCAATTCCGGTTTTGGACACCTCATGTAACACCTGGGGTGATCTCTAGGACTCTCTAAACACTTGGATTGATCTTGTTCATGATCTCCAAGTATAAATAGAGGTGTTCATCAACCTCATTTCTTGCTCATTCTTATCTTCCTCCTCTATTCACTCTAATTGGAAGTTCCCGATACTTGGGAGCATCCTACTGAGTTCTAAGCTATCTTGGATCACTTGTAAGTGCTCCATCCCTGCTTAGTTCAATTTATTTGGCTTAAAAGCCAAAAGTCAAGCGTTATCATAATAACACTTTGACTGTCGGTTAAAACCATTATGGTCCAGCCACTGTTCGATATGAACATGGCTAAGTGATCGTAATTAGGTAGATGTTAGTCCCTTAAAAGGTAACCTCCGAAAGATCACATTTACTAGACCTATTTACGGGTCAAAGTTAAATTATTAAAAAGTCAAACGGGTCATATTATATAAAATTCAAAATCTGAGTTTATATAAGTTATAAAAATGTTTTGACACTTAAAATAACTTGGTAATAAATAATAGAACATGTATAAACATGTTCAGCCCGTCAACTATCGTCTAAGTGTCGGTTCGCAACCGAAAGGCGCGAAGTTTGACTTCAGCTTTGACTTTCGATTATAAACCGAATTAGAAACTTTAGCTACTGCCTTTAAGTTTCATTATGATCATAATATAATGTAATATAACCCCTAAGGTTATACTACAAGATCATAATAAGAATCTGAGTTATATGCATTAGTTCTACATTATGCCAACTTTGACCATTTTGCCATTTTTAATAAAAACAAGGTTTAATGAACAAATAATTTGTGAATGATATATAACTGATATGTGATTACAATTAGCATATCATGATGTTATAATACTGATCATAAATTGATTTTTGATAAATATCATAAACTATGTCTTTAAATGGACCAAAACGCCCTTTTGGCATCTAAATCTATTTCTAAACACGATTTTAATATCAAACATGAAACCTACTGATATCATATCATAATTATAATAATTTTCCAGAATGTTTATGATCATAACATCAATTTATATACAAGCTCCTTTTATACGTCATAAAATGACTGAAGCGCCCTTATGAGGCATAGTTTCATTTTAAAACCTTAACGGGCATATAAGTTTATATCATACTGGTATTACAACTTATTTAAAGTATATTGGCATGTAGAACTTGTCCATGACTCATCCCATTGCCCTGGTATCGCATTTATGCGTTCAGTTAAGCTTATGTAGACTTTTTACGTAATTTTACCGAAACGGGTCAAACCGTATCATTTTAATCTCAAATTCCAGAATGTATTATGTTTACCCATATATTATACATGTCTTAGCACTTGTCAGGTTTAAACTACATTCTATTCCGGTCACCGCTTAATCTAGCGTATCGTACTGTATTCATTAATTTAAGTTAGCTGGTCTAAGTCAATGACTTTAATAAAGAACCGCTAATATTCTAATTGGTTAATAATACCATTCACTCCAGACTAGAGACTTCCAGTAGATTGCATCCGTGCTAGTTATTTTGTATACGGCTGGTTTATTTTATTTTCTTATTTTGAAGAATTTTGCTAAACCAGGTAAATACTCTTAACCTATTTTCCCTATACAGGCTTGGGATACGGTAAATATTACCGCATGGTCGGATATGAGATCAAAGACAAATGAGTCAGGAAGTCAAATAATCCGTTTTAATTCGTATTGCTTAATATTAAACATTGGGGCTTAATGCGACCGTGTCCTGGATATCCTTGACTCATTTAATTGCAAATAGCCACGACCTAACCGCGGGGTGTAGGCATACACCCGACAGATGCTAAAATATATAACCCAATATGGTATACCTAATAAAGGTATGAAAGTGGCGTGTCGGTTAATCATGACCTCGACATAGTTATCGGGGTCCTAAATGTATTATTAGCATGTAAAACTGATAACATGAGATATAGTTTGTCCCAAGTTATTTATGAAAATAAATGTACCAATGTGTGCATAAAGATTTTGAAATGATTTCAAAACGTGTCGGTTATTTGTATTTACCAGTGAAAACTGACGTATTTTCAAAAGACTAAGTGCAGGAAGCAAGGTAATGTAAATAGGCTGGAAGTGCTCGACAAAGCTTAAGAGGAACTTGCAACTCCTTGCGTAGAACGCCCAAAGTCTGAAAATAGTTCTTTTGACTTATGTTTTTGATCCGCCTGTGGATCTATTACAAATGTTACGTATTATAATTGAATTTTGAAAACGTTTGTAATAGTATTTTTATTCCAATGACTTCCGTTGTGCTATTAAATGTTGTGTGGTTATGATGATATCAATCATACGTCACGATACTCCCCACCGGGCCCACCGGGATCTATGTGGAAACCGGGGTGTGACAGGTTGGTATCACAGCCAACGTGTGAGTGATTTCAACACTAGTCTTTTGTGTCTGATCTCAAATGACATGATAGCATATTCCTAGACCTTTCGAGTCTAGACTAAAACATCGGATTACCCTAATCTTTATTAAGTTCACCTTGTTTTCGATTTATATATATTGCAGAGAATGGCGCCAACCAAATAAGTCACGAATGGAAATTCTTCCCATTCTAAATTCAAAAATTCGAAGCTTCGTACTACGGCTAGAATATCTGTGTGACCAATCTGGAGAAAAGGTACTCTACCCCCTACACAAAATCGAAATACTATTTCCAATACCAAACCTCCAGAAAATATTATTCAAACCCCAAGGCCTATGCAGGTGGATGCTGACGATCCATACTTTTTATCCCCAATATTTGAAATTCCAAACCTTGATTTCGCCAACCAAACTCCAATTCGAGATCCTTATTATTCGTTAACTATTGAACCTATTGATTCCACGCTTATGTCGGATTCCACTCGTATAACGGATCCTTATCCTGAGAACCTACAACGACCACTGAGTGGTTTAGTGCCAATGGCAAGCATGGTGAAACAGGAAGAGGAAAACTGGAAATAAAGAACTTGAAGGCGACTGGAAACTCTATATTTAATCTTATTTGTTTCATTTCCTTAATTAGTCCCTATGTGGACACATCTTCTTATTAAGTCCCTGCATGGACATAGTAATTTATTTAAGTCCCTGCGAGGACAATTTATTTCAAGTCCTGTTTAAGGCATCTTTGTATTTTTAAATTTTGAAATTAATAAAACTTTTTGGAATTATTATTATATGTATTTTAGTACATTCGTTGTTTAAGCGATTTTATTCAAACTTTATGATTTGCCATAAATTCCAAAAAGACCTGCTTAATGGTTTGACCAGCCAACGGCAAAAAATAACTGGCAAACAAGAATGGAAGTAGCCCTTCTTTTTTGAAGTGGTGAACAATGTTTCAACTTCCCATTTCATTATTATTTAGTCAAACATTCTGTGTTTACATTCAATGTAATGTGAATACTCCTGGCAGTGCGACTTGAGGAACCACACTAGCCGTCTGGGTAATAGGCTTCGTCCAAACCCGGTAGCCTGTGAGATCGAATCAGATCCTGGCTAATATCATCAATATGATGATTATGATTAACATCCATTAGTGATGTATCGCCAATGTGCTATGAATATTATTGTCCATCGTGACATTGACAGCTGAAGTCATGTGACTACCTGTCCAAAGGTAATAGGCAATGTGTCCAAACCTCGAAGCCTTATGATCAAATGAGATCGGGCTAATATATTTATTTCAAGAGGTAATAGGCATTGTGTCCAAACTTTGAAGCCTTATGATCAAATGAGATCACGGCTTTCATATATTCCATTCAGAGGTAATAGGCGGTGTCCAAACCTCAAAGCCTTATGATCCAATGGGATCACGACCCACATATTTTTATGTCCAATGTGACGAGCCAATGTGCCATATTTTAATCCAATGAGACAAGCCAATGAACTATATAAGAAATTGCCAATATGGCAGGAACAGTTCAGTAAAATTCATGGACTTTGTCCAAGTTATATTTTGCCTATAATGGTCGTTTGTGACTTGGGCCAATACATATTAATGAGACTCATAGTAGTGGTAAAGCCGAATAAATGTGTAAAATGTGCACAAAGGCAAAGGATTTATATATCCAAGTTTATAAGCCTAAATGGTTGGATAATACCATGGCTAACATATGAAATATCTACATTAATGTCTAGCGCCGAAATATTAAATGGCTCACTCCGACGATGCAAGTAGTCACCACAACAATAATGATAACAATAACGCGAACATAGTCATCAATGAGGAAGACTTTTAGGCACGTATAGATGCCGCCGTAGGAAAGGTTGTAGAAAAAGTCTTCGAGAAGTTTAAAGAGTCGAGTGTTACTCACTCTAGATCTGTATCTAAACCACTCTCGAAATCTCCACCATCTGATAAGAAGGAGAGTTCTGTGCACTCCTCTAATGTGAGGAATGAAGCTAAGAAGCAGGAAATTTTGGATAAGACCCGTTCTTCCAAGGATGGTTGTTTAGATAAATACTTCGTCTCATGCAAGCCACGAGACTTTAATGGCGAAAAGGGGGCTGTTGAGACCCTAAGGTGGTTAGATGAGATGGAAACTGTGGTTGATATAAGTGGTTGTGCTGATAAGGATGTAGTGAAATTTGCATCCCAGTCTTTTAAGGGCAATGCCCTAATATGGTGGAAGGCTTTAATACAATCGACTGGAAAAGGACACTTATATAATCTGGGATGGTCCAAGTTCGTGGACCTGGTCAAGGACACATATTGCCCACCTCATGAGGTGGAGAAGATAGAGATGGATTTTATAGCTCTGTCCATGAAAAATCTAGATTGTCGGAAGTATGTTACCGACTTTGATTCCTACTCTAGACTAGTATCCTATCTGGTTACTCCGGAGCCCAAGTGCATCACGCGTTTCATTAATGGGTTGGCTCCGGAGATAAGGATTTTGGTTAAGGCTGTTCAGCCTAGCACTTACAAATCCGCTGTTGAGCTATCTCTTTCCCTCACTCAAGATTATGTGAGGCGAATGTCAGTCGAGGCTGACACGGATGGAAAAAGGAAACGGGAGGAGGAAAACTCCCACAAATCTAATAAAAAGGGAAAGTTTGGATCCAACAAGAACTAACAGAAGTCCGATGATAGACCTGTTTGTAAAACTTGTGGAAAACGGCATTGGGGACAGTATCGTGCGAAACAGAAACCCAAGCAGTGTAATATCTGCAAGAAGGTTGGTCACCAGACTCATGAATGTAGAGACATCAAGAATGCAGTTTGCTTTAAATGTGGTGAGAAAGGCCACATCAAGACCAACTACCCTAAGAATGCTGCAGAAGGAGCAGCAAAGACTGAAGAAGCTAAGAAAGGCAAAGCGCGGGCCTTTCAGATGAATGCTAAGGATGCTGTGAATGATAAAAATGTCATTACGAGTATGTTTCTCATCAACGACATCTTTGCTATAGTTCTATATGATTCAGGGGCAAATAAGTCATTCGTGGATCACACGTTTAGCAAGTTTTTGAATTTGCCCATATGAACTCTGGACTTAACATATGAAGTAGAACTCACTGACGGAACCATTGAAACTGCTTCTACTATTCTGGATGGATGTTATATATCCATCAAGAATCATTCTATCCCTATATCACTTCTACCAATAAAATTGGCGGGGTTTGATGTAGTTTTAGGCATGGACTGGTTATCCCATAACCAAGCCCGTATTGCCTGTGATAAAAAGCTTATTGAAATCAAAACCCCATCTTGAGAAATGCTCACTATCTCAGGAGATCGTCATTATGGTTTACCTGAAAAAGTATCATTGCGTAAAGCATCTCAATGTTTGAAGAGAGGTTGTATCATTTACATGGCACAAGTGACTATTGACGAGCCTAAGCCAAAGGTGGAGGATATTCCTGTAGTTTCTAAATATCCGATGTTTTCCCTGAGGATCTACCCGGTTTACCCCCAGATAGGCAAATGGAGTTTAGAATAGATATTCTACCTGGAGCAGCTCCTATAGCAAGAGCGCCGTATCGTTTAGCACCACTGAAATGATGGAATTGAGAACTCAATTGTATGAACTTTTGGAGAAAGGCTTTATACAGCCTAGTTCATCGCCGTGGGGAGCTCATATCTTATTTGTCAAAAAGAAAGACGGTTCAACGAGGATGTGCATTGACTACCGTGAATTGAAAAAGGTAACGATCAAGAATCGTTATCCATTGCCCAGGATCGACGATTTGTTTGATCAGCTTCCAGGGCAGGTTATTTTTCCAATATTGATTTGAGACCAGGGTATCATCAGCTGAAGGTTCAGGAGTGAAGACGTTCCAAAGACTGCCTTTAGGACCAGATACGGTCATTACGAGTTCCTATGATGCCTTTCGGACACACTAATGCACCAGCAGCTTTCATGGATCTCATGAACAGAGTTTGCAAACCATATTTAGATAAGTTTGTCATTGTCTTCATTGACGACATGCTTATCTATTCTTGTAATCAATCTGATCACGAGAAACATCTTAGGTGCATCCTAGAGTTATTACAGAAGGAAAAGCTTTATGCAAAATTCTCTAAGTGTGAATTTTGGCTTCACGAAGTCCAGTTCCTTGGACATGTGGTTAGTGAATGCGGTATCCAGGTTGATCCCGCCAAGATTGAAGCTATTATGAATTAGGACGCACCAAAGACATCTTCTGAAGTCAGCAGTTTTCTAGGACTAGCTGGGTACTATCGAATGTTCTTTGAAAATTTCTCAAGGATAGCTACTCCTTTAACCGTTTTGACCCGTAAAAATATCAAGTTTGGCTGGGGTCCAAAGCATCAAGAATCCTTTGAAACTTTGAAACAGAAATTGAGCAATGCTCCAGTGCTAACTCTGTCAGAAGGCGTTGAAGAATTTGTTGTCTATTATGATGCATCACACACAGGCATGCAAAGAGCAAAGTGATTGCCTATGCATCACGACAACTTAAGGTGCATGAAAATAATTACACCACCCACGACTTGGAATTGGGTGCCGTTGTATTTACACTTAAACTCTGGAGGCACTATTTATATGGAACTAAATGTATTATATGCACTGATCACAAAAGCCTCCAACATTTGTTCAATCAGAAGGATCTGAATATGCGACAACGCCGTTGGATGGAAACCCTAGATGATTATGATTGTGAAATACGATATCATCCTGACAAAACAAATGTAGTTGCTGATGCGCTTAGTCGCAAGGAAAGGATTAAGCCTTTAAGGATTAACGCCAAAAGCATAGAAGTTAGGAACAACTTGAATGAAAGTTGCTTGATGCGCAAAAACAAGCCATGATGGAGGATAATATCACGGATGAAGGATTAGGTGGAAATGTTGAACAGTTGACACTTGGAAGTGATGGAATCCTTAGATTTAATGGACGGATTTGGGTTCCAATTTTTGGAGGACTTAGAGATTTAATCCTCCAGGAAGCGCATAACTCCAAGTACTCTGTTCACCCGGGAGGTGATAAGATGTACCAAGACTTGAAATCTATTATTGGTGGATGGGTTTCAAGAAATCCATAGCCACCTATGTAGCTAAGTGCTTGATGTGTTCGCAAGTTAAAGCCAAACATTAGAAACCGTGAGGACTTCTACAACAACTTGAAATTCCCACTTGGAAATGGGAAATGGTAACTATGGATTTGATTACCAAGTTACCAAAGACCAAACGAGGTAATGGCACGATTTGGGTCATTGTAGATAGATTAACCAAGTCAGCTCACTTTTTGCCAAAGAAGGAGACATATAGCTCCGACAAGCTGGCTAAGTTATACTGGACGAGATTGTGTCCTTACATGGTGTGCCAATATCTATCGTATCTGATAGAGATACAAGATATACATCTCACTTTTGGAAAAGTTTCCAACAATCATTGGGTACGCGATTAAATTTTAGTACGGCTTACTATCCACAGACAGATGGACAGAGTGAGCGTACCATTCAAACATTGGAAGACATGCTTCGTGCATGTGTAATCGATTTGGGTGGAAGTTGGGAGCATCAAGGCCGCTCCTTTTGAAGCCTTATATGGGAGAAAATGTAGAACGCCTGTTTGTTGGGCTGAAGTTGGGGAAGCCCAACTATCTATACCAGAGATTGTCCTCGAGACGACAGATAAAATAATGCAAATCCGTGATCGTCTCAAAGCTGCCCATGATAGGCAAAAGAGCTACGCCGATAAGAGGCGTAAACCTCTTCAGTTCCAAATAGGGGATAAGGTTATGCTGAAAGTATCACCCTGGAAAGGTGTGATGCACTTCGGAAAGAAGGGCAAGTTGAGCCCAAGATACATTGGACCATTCGAGATTATCGAATGTGTTGGGTCTGTAGCATACAGACTTAAATTACCAAAGGAGCTAAGTGGAATACATGATGTATTTCACATAAGTAATTTGAAGAAATGTTAGCAGATGAATCGCTAGCTGTGTCACATCATGATGTGCAAGTCGATGAAAACCTAAGGTTCATTGAGAAACCGATTTTGATAGAGGATCGACAGGTTAAGAAACTTCGTAAGAAAAAGATACCTATTGTAAAGGTCAAATGTGATGCCCGTCGAGGCCTCGAATATACGTGGGAGGTTGAGTCCAATATGCGACAGAAGTACCCCCATCTTTTTGAATAAAATCTCGAGGTCGAGATTTTTTTTTAAGGGGGCGAGGATGTGACACCTCGAAAATTCGTGACGAGTTATACTAACATGTGTCCCGCTGATCCTCGAATGCACTTTGGACGAGAGGGACTAAATTCGTTGTTATGTTATTTTATAACCTCTGAACGCCAATTGAATAGTTGAGGGACTAAAAGTGTCAACATGCTTAAACTATGCCTCTGGGTGACCTTTTAAAGAACCTGAAGCTTAACGATGTTCGGTTAAATTCCCGAGTGTGTCAAATGGTGGCCATACTGATTAAAAGCATGTAAAAATATCAAAATATTGAGGTCCGGGAAGTCCAGGAGCCAAAATTGAAAATTTTGAGAAATGGTCACCCTCGCATGTCACACCCGGGACATGTTGTCCTCTCGTGTGGTGCGATAGCCTGTGTTTCGCAGAATTCTGCATGCCAGCTGCAGTCTGCAGCCTTGGCCACCACTCAAACCACTTCAGCACTCCAATCCAAAACCATGGCCTCAATTCTGGTTTTGGACACCTCATGTAACACTTGGAGTGATCTCTAGGACTCTCTAAACACTTGGATTGATCTTGTTATGATCTCCAATTATAAATAGAGGTGTTCATCAACCTCATTTCTTGCTCATTCTTATCTTCCTCCTCTATTCACTCTAATTGGAAGTTCCTGATACTTGGGAGCATCCAACTGAGTTTCTAAGCTATCTTGGATCACTTGTAAGTGCTCCATCCCTGCTTAGTTCATTTTATTTGGCTTAAAAGCCAAAAGTCAAGCGTTATTATAATAACACTTTGACTTTCGGTTAAGACCATTATGGTCCAGCCATTGTTCGATATGAACATGGCTAAGTGGTCGTAATTAGGTAGGTGTTAGTCCCTTAAAAGGGTACCTCCTAATGATCACCTTTACTAGACCTATTGACGGGTCAAAGTTAAATTATTAAAAAAGTCAAAAGGGTCAGATTATGTAAATTTCATAATCTGAGTTTATACAAGTTATAAATTTTTTTGACACTTAAAATAACTAGGTAAAAAATAATAGAACAAATATAAACATGTATAGCCCGTCAATTATAGTCTAAGTGTCGGTTCGCAAACGAAAGTCGCGAAGTTTGACTTCAGCTTTAACTTTCAAGTATAAACCGAATTAGCAACTTTAACTACTGCCTCTAAGTTGCATTATGATCATAATATAATGTAATATAACCCCCTAAGGTTATACTACAAGATCATAATTAGAATCTGAGTTATATGCATTAGTTCTACATTATGCCAACTTTGACCATTTTGCCCTTTTTAATAAAAACAAGGTTTAATCAATAAATAATTTGTGAATGATATATATACTGATATGTGATTATAATTAGCATATCATGATGTTATAGTACTGATCATAAACAAGTTTTGATCAATATCGTAAACTATGTCTTTAAAACGACCAAAACGCCCTTTAGGCATCTAAATCGATTTTTAAACATGATTTTAATATCAAAAATGAAACCTACTGTTATCATATCATAATTATAATATTTTTCCAGAATGTTTATGATCATAACTTTAATTTATATACAAGTTCCTTTTATAAGCGCCCTTATGAGGTATAGTTTCATTTTAAAACCTTAACGGGCATATAAGTTGATATCATACTGATATTACAACTTATTTAAAGTATATTGGCATGTAGAACTTGTCCATGACTCATCCTGTTACCCGATATCGCATTCATGCGTTCGGTTAAGCTTATATAGACTTTTTACGTAAGTTTACAGAAACGGGTCAAACCTTATCATTTTAATCTCAAATTCGAAAATGTATTATGTTTACCCGTATATTATACAAGTCTTAGCACTTGTCGAGTTTAAACTACATTCTATTCCGATCACCGCTTAATCTAGCGTATCGTACCGTATTCATTAATTTAAGTTAGCCGGTCTAAGTCAATGACTTTAATAAAGACCCGCTAATATTCTAATTGGTTAATAATACAATTCACTCCAGACAAGAAACTTCCAGTAGATTGCATCCGAGCTAGTTATTTTGTATACAACTGGTTTATCTTATTCTCTTATTTTGAAGAATTTTGCTAAACCAGGTAATTACGCTTAACCTAGTTTCCCTATACGGGCTTGGGATACGGTAAATATTACCGCACGGTCGGATATGGGATCGAAGACAAATGAGTCGGGAATTCAAATAATCTGTTTTAATTCGTATTGCTTAATATTAAACATTAGGGCTTAATGCGACCGTGTCCTGGATATCCTTGACTCATTTAATTGCAAATGGCCACGACCTAAGCGCGAGGTGTAGGCATACACCCGACAAATCCTAAAATATATAACCTAATATGGGTGTACCTAATAAAGGTATGAAAGTGACGTGTCGGTTAATCATGACCTCGGCATAGTTATCGGGGCCCTAAATGTATTTTAGCATGTAAAACTGATAACATGAGATATAGTTTGTCCAATTTATTTATGAAAATAAATGTACCAATGTGTGCATAAATACTTTGAAATGATTTCAAAACGTGTCGGTTATTTGTATTTACCAGTGAAAACTGACGTATTTTCAAAAGACTAAGTGCAAGAAGCAAGGTAACGTAAATAGTCTAGAAGTGCTTGGCAAAGCTTAAGAGGAACTTGCAACTCCTTGCTTAGAATGCCCAAAGTCTGATAATATTTCTTTTGACTTATGTTTTTGATCCGCCTGTGGATCTATGAGAAACGTTATGTATTATAATTGAATATTGAAACAATATGTTTGCAATAGTATTTTTATTCCAGTGACTTCCGCTGTGCTATCAAATGTTGTGTGGTTATGATGATATCCATCTTACGTCACGATACTCCCTACCGGGCCCACCGGGATCTATGTGGAAATCGGGGTGTGACATCCATGCTCACCACATTCATAGCAACCGTCAAGCTTGACTCCATCTGATGTGCTTTTGGCATAGCATTCTCGCGTCATGTGATCAGATCGACCGCATCTGGTACATTTTCCTTGCTCAGCACCATGAGTCTTCTTCACTGAACCACTTCTGCCATCCCTGGCATTATCCTTTTCCCGAACCACTGGTGTTAGCCCCAAATGCTTTACCAGAACTGCGTTTCCTGTCATGCCTATCATCGGAATCCTTCCTCGAACTCTTAGATTTTTGCTTCCGCGAACCTTCTGACCTACGCTCAGAGCGCTCATGTCGATCGGACTTCCTGTCTGCAGCATCTTTCACTGACGATTTCTCGGTCTCATCCTTCTTGTTAAGATTACTCCTACAAACGGCATCATCGGTCAATGATTTTTCCAAGAAGTAGCTTCCCGATAGGTAGTGGGTTTCGCTGATGTGACCATACTGCGGATTTGTGGCGCTAAACCCCAAATGTACCTCTCTATCTTAACTTACTCAGGAGTGACCATCCGAGGAACCAACCTAGCCAGATCATTGAATCGAGACATGTAAGCTCTAACATTCAAGCCTTCGATGGCCAGATTCCAGAAATCAGTCTCAATTTTCTGCAGCTCACTACGCTGGAAATACTCCTTAAGACGCATCTCTTTCAGTTCGTTCCAGGTAAGACCATAAGCAACGTCTTCTCCCAAAATCTGAATTTGAGTGTTCCACCAGGATAAAGCTTCATCAAGAAATGAACACGAAGAATACCTAACCCTCTGATCAATGACACAATCACTGATGGCCATCACAGATTCCATCTTCTCGATCCATCTAACGATATCAAGGGGGCCTTCAGCACCGGTAAATGACTTTGGGTTACAACCCTGGAATGTTTTGTACGTACATCCGTGCACTGTTCACAAGGTTAATGAAAAATCAAGATTACTCTTAAATTATATCTTAATGTATGAAGCTACAAAAACTTTTCCAATCATTACACTACCCTGAGGGGCTCCAATTGGCGCTCCACCGAAACCAGGTGCATCACCACGTCCACGCCCTCGCCCCATCGTCTGGTTAGCCTGACGCTGTTCCATCGCGGTATTGACGTGTTGAGCGATAAATTGCGCCAATTCCTCAGGTGTGGTAGGCAATCCAGTACCGTCAGTAGAGGGACCTTGTCTCGATTTTGGTGGCGTATTGTCGTTTCTATTATTGCAATAATAATAACAACGTAAGACAATAATTAAATAATCAATCATTAAATAATAGTGGACTAAACAATACACATGCATCCACATAATAATGAGAATAATTTAACCAAAAACCCATATCGTTGATATTTTAGATTAGAAATTACATCGCTTGTTTGTAGTACAAAAACAACAAAATTTGGTGTGAATAAATCGAACACCATCGACAAGTCTTACTGAATTTCCTCCTAAAATATCTAAATCGGCATGCAAGCCCAAAATAGGGTTACCAAAAGAGTATAACAACAACAAATCACTTCATCCCACGAACTCTAGAAGCTTCCTAACCAGCTCCTCAAGCTCTATAATCCTCCAGTGCATCTGATCCATAGCACTGTCAACCAAATCCTGAAACTCATCGACCCATCAAACCAATCCATCTGACCCTCGAGATCCCTTTACCTTCCCCTGGTCATCTCCAGGTCTTCGCGAATAGCACCCATCTGACGGTCGCAATAAGAACACTGGTCAACCCATACTCCTTTCTGCTTCTTCGAATTAGACTCCATGGCAGCTCTAGAGGTTGAGGCAATGTCTCCGGCAGGTCGAGTCCTCTTCCTACGGCGGCTATAGACTAACATAGGTGCAGTGGAGACTCGTGACTCATGCGGCTGTACAGACGACTCTGACGTAACAGGCAGATGGATCTCGGGTGTAGGCTCAGCAATGGGAATGGGAGGGACTACCGGTGGCTCTAATGGACAAACCGTAACAGTAGTGGCGTCCACCATTGGAGCTATCCCAAAGGATCCTCCAATCATCAGGGTACCTCTACCCATCTCCTCAACAATAGACACTGTGCCGGATGACTGTCCTATCTTGAAAACCAAGGGTGGAACAAAGCCATCATCTTGAATCCATCCGTTACTAGTATGTGCGTAACGGGGGTCGACCTAGCTGGCGAATGCAGTAGGGCCAACTTAAAATGATGAGGCAAACTCGGCCATGTCAACAATCTGAGGGGTCGTGTGAGGTATCTCTGGAAGGACTAAGGTCGGTGAGATATCGTATTCATGCTCGCTATCTGAGTCTTGAATCTCTATGATCTCATGTGAGTGCGAGATCTGTGACACAAGGTAAGCGTACTAATTAAGTGTGTGTTCAAATGAAAAATAACACATAAGGCCCAAATAAACAGATTAACACATATGCATATAAACTCAAAATAGTTTTCATACATGATAAAAATCCATGTTTATTCAAAATTAATGGCTTCGCGAATCTTGGGACTTAATCTCAAAATTTCGTCGGTTGAAGTCTAGAGTTTCCCGCCCGAAAAGATCTAGTTCCCTACAACCATTGGCTCTGATACCAACTTTTGTAACACCCCAAAAACATCACAGCGGAAATACAAACGTAATGGTGACGGAAGTTG
Organism: Scalesia atractyloides; assembly: GCA_947069175.1. Taxonomy (NCBI): domain Eukaryota; kingdom Viridiplantae; phylum Streptophyta; class Magnoliopsida; order Asterales; family Asteraceae; genus Scalesia; species Scalesia atractyloides. The sequence continues at coordinate 73,669,323 of CAMTDV010000014.1, forward strand.
GTGCCCAGAAATATCTTAGTGGATGATGCATCGTTAATTTTTGGACATATTACTAATTAAAACATTGTTTAAAATTTAAACATAAGTCACAACCATAACATAGTTAAGTTGTCTCGATCCTTCTGGATCTTATACCATGGTCGCAGATTAGTTTTAAAAGTTGTCCAAAACATTATTATGAAAAACATGCATCACAACCACATATACGCCAAAGGTTCCGGAAGCCGAACTCATGTACCTGAAGAACACATTATAATCAAGTGTCAACACAAAGGAGGGTGAGTTCACGTATTCAAATTTAAAATAATTTGATCCAAGGAAAACATTCAAATTATGTGTTTAATTATTAAAACATTCATATAATTTATGAAAGTCACTTTCATTTTCTTATAAAAATTCAATGGTCATCCTTCACAAGCGTTTTCCTAAAACCTCCTAAAGCCTTCGATACACAACATCTTCCCAAGTTTTCCATATTAAATTGATAGCATCAATTGTTTAGACTCGTATGTTTGCAAGACAATACGAACTATATATTAACAATAAGGACATAATCAACGCTAGACAATAACATAATATAAATTCGTCGCTTGACTTGACTTGACTTGGAGCTACCGGTCAGACGGGGTGGTCAAACCGATAGATCTATCAACAATTCCATGCATATCGATATTAATGATTAACTGGCTAATTTCGCGCTATGTGCCCGCAATGGGTCACTCAAGGTGCAACCTTATGAACAATATATATATCCTACTAAAATGATAAATTTCATATATAACGAGTTGTACGAATTTCCCTGAAGTCCCCACCGAAACGTAAACTATACCCGGTACTTACTCTCTTGAGACCGAGTGAATTCGTCACAACTTTAGATTTAAGCAATTTTAAATCTACACGGTTATTTTCTCTTAAACACCATAATAACACCCGTTTCTCCCCGAAACATATATTCACATTTATCCAAAATTCGTGTCTCCCTTAACATATTTATATCAAAACCATATATTTTCCATGAAAATATATCCATAGTTTAATCAAAGGTATATTTTATACAAAAGTGTATACTTATCATTTTAAGGTGTGTTTTCCCCCAAAAAAGTTATAAAAACATTAAAAAGAGGGGTTTAGTGACACTCACCTTTGGATGTGTATTATAAATAGCGCAATCCCACAATTTTTTCTACAGTTCCTAATATACGTAGGAACGATTTATCAAACAATGTATCACAATATTCCTAAGTTTCTCCAAATCTTGGAATTCTCACATAACTTTGAGATTTTCTTGAAAAGTCATTAATATTTTTTATGTTGGCACTTTAATATATACGAGTTCATATATATATATTTTAAGATTTGTGACTTGAACGATTTTATTGGTGACCCTTAATATGTTATATCCGTTATCACTCTCGTTTATAAGTACTATATATCTACGATTTGCGCGTTGTAATATATATACATAAACATACACAAATATTCAATATCGTAACACGCGAAAACTCGTTAACTTATACATTTTATCATTTTTAAAGCATGCATACATGAAATAACTTATTAAGTTAACCTATGTATCAATTTTCATGCTCGACAAATAAGTTACACATTTAACGCGTTTCACCGATTCTACCGCTTAAAACACCCAAGTGTACATGAATAGTCTAAATTTCCGCTATCATGTCAACACTTAACATATCATCATATACACATATTTAAATCACATAACACTTTTAAACACATAAGGTTCACCCATGAACAACCCATTCTAGTGTATATTGAAAAATGCATATTTTAGTGATTCGGTAACATTTTCGGGCGTCGAAAGTCACGTATGACTAACCAAACCCCAAGTAAACTTAATAATAGTTAAAATACTGTTATTTATATAAAAAATATCAGTTTACTTACTGATCTAAAACATTTCATAAAAATCTCTTAAAAAAGCGATTTTTATCGTTTTTATCGCATAGTTTTGCATCAAACGTTACCATAACCATCCCAAATCGAAACAAATTGATATTTTAACATAACCCATGTTATTTACTAATTAAAATGATGGTTATATTCAGATTAGTGCAGTTTTTGTGTAATCCATATAAATCATGCGATTTCACGTTACAACTCTTTAAGCACAATGTACTACATGCAAAGCTAGAAAACTTTAAGACAAGTTTCATACCACTTTCTTACATCAAATAACCTTATTTTTAAGGTTTGTTATTTGATATAAAACCATTTTCAACATAACATAACTTAATCATTATTTCATGACCATTTTAACTTCATGTATGCTCATATGAAGCACCTAATGCATCCATATCATATCATCATCAACATGCATGAACTCAAATACATCCAACATTAATTTAATTCATGTTCACCCATTCAAGAACATCATATGATCACCATCCAATCATTTATCATAAATGAAGACATATATACATATTCTTACTCTTTTAAAATCATTATCATTAAAAGTTCACATGCATGCAGATATATACATATATACACACGGCTCATATATACACACATATATAATTCCAAAATTTCACTTTTCATATTCATCTTTTCAAATCACATAACTTTCATATGATAACCTTTAAACATGCATGCATTCAACTTCCATGAATCATATCAACAAGAATCTATCAAAAATCAAAACTCATCTCAAACATACATACATACATACATACATACATACATACATACATACATACATACATAACATACATACGTAATACTACAACATATACACTCATCCATTTTTATTTTCTTTCAAAACCCTTTGATTTTAGTTCAATGTTGATGTTTAAATCCAAGAACAAGAGAAACCTCCATCTTCATCAAAACTCATCAAGAATCAAGAGCAAAGTTTTTATAGTAATTTTATACCTTCTTGTTTTTGATAGGTTTTTAGCAAAGTATGATGGTATGGAGCTTGATTCTTGCTTGGGAAACACCTTAGGATCTTCAAAACACCTTGAACTAACTTGGAAGGTGTCACACCCCGACTCGCAGCGGAAGACAATTGCAGGGTGCAGCTGACACATGGTATTTCCTCATAATTTAAAAACGTGATATCATATAAAGAGGGAACATCGGTTACAACATACATAAACTATCATATTACAACCCATTAGTTCAAGTGCGGTATTACAAGCCATACAGCCTTTATTTTGCTACTATCCGCCACTCAAAACCTTCCATACGAACATTCCTCATTCCTGCTTAGTTTTACCTGAAATGCATGTTAATTTTTAAAAGGGGGGTCAACTAACCGAGCCGGTAGTCCCACTAGTTTGGTTGTTTCATAAAAAATGCGTTAACAAGTTTAATTGCATGTATTCCAGATCACATATGGAATTACACGAGTTCACATGTGAAGCCGACCACAATAACCGTGTCATGTCACATTTTACACCTCAGTACACCGGGCCGTGTCACGTTCGACACCTCAGCCCACGACTGCGTCACGTGCAGCCCAACGCCCCAGGGGTAGTTATGCCTAACAACATAACATAGTTTGACACGTGCAGTTTCCTGGCTGCCGGTACACCCGTCCGGTGGCAATTGGGTTTGTCAGACCGATAGTACTATCCACTGCCCACGGCTTACGTTACAGTTCACATGAACCGACACAATACGTGTCGGCACATTTACACTCGACGGGCGTGTCAGTTCGACACTCAGCCCGACTGCTACGTGCACCAACCCAGGTAGTTATGCAACAACATACAAGTTATACGTGAAAGTTTCCTGGCTGCCGTAACCCTCCGTGGCAATTGGGTTTGTCAGACGAGTACTTCACTGCCAGCTTACGTAATCACTGCATGGATAGTCGTTTAGTATTCACATCATCCCAAGTTGGTGCAATTAACACAGTTTGTAACATGCAATTCACCCCAGAAAACAGTAAAACAGTTTAAAAGTGGGGAGTGAAACTCACAGTAGGGGTAGTAGTATCAATCAAAGAGTTATTAATCAACTGGATCAGCTTTAATAGCATGCATGCAAGTAGGGACTTAAATCAGCATCTAAGTTGGTAATGGTTATAACTTGGACCTAGTTATTATGTTTTCACCAGGATTGGAACTATAGGATACTGTATGGTGAATGGATGTCAGAGTAGATATCATGTTATTTTAGTTTTGCTTCTGGGCACCGAGTTAGCGTAGCCAGCCAAAGTCAGTTGTTTGAACACGATTACGGGTAATGGTCAGAATACCAATAGTATCAACATTGTTGCCTATGTGTCAGAATGTCTAATGTCCTTTGTCTTATATCGAGTCTGTATAGATTAGATGTGAATAGGCTAGCTAAACGAAGTATTTATGTGTTTGTATGCCAAGTTCGTTGGAAATGGATATGTGATGTCAAGTTCGGCCGAACTTGACTTTGTCAAGTTCGCCCGAACTCATGCACTCACCAGCGAACTTGTGCTAGTATATATAGCTAGCTTGAGTCTTGTCATTTGTAACTTTGGTGCTCTGAGTAGCGAAGCTCTGTCAAACTGGAGATTTGAAGTTTATCAACAAAATTGACGTTTAACTGATTAATTCTTGTTATTTGGTAATCGTGTCATAATATTTCCGCTATTATGGACATTAGATATCAAATCTAGGTTCCTATGCTATCAGGATCGGTCCTACAAGTGGTATCAGAGCCTGGATACCTAAATTTGCTGGAATCAAGACAAGAATTTCTCTTATTCTACTCCATTCTATTATTTTTCTTAACATTTTCACACATTTGAAGATTTCATGGTAAAAAATGGATGAAAATTGAATATGTCACGTAAAATACACTTGTGGTAAACCCCTGAGAGTTTGGACATCAAATTCAAACGAATTGATAGCAAAAAGTTCAAAAAACCATGATTTGCAAAACACTATGCCGAACTTGAGATCAAGTTCGCCGAACTTGACTAAAATTCTTTGAATTTTAATCAAGTTCGACCGAACTTGATATATTTTCAAGGATTTAACCTCAAGTTCGCTCAAACTCATCTAAAAATTCTTCAATTTTATCAAGTTCGCCCAAACTTGTATAAAATTTGTTGAAATTTTAGTATAAGTTCGCTCGAACTTAGCTACTTTCTTGAAAATTCTTCATAAGTTCGACTGAACTTATCTGTTTTATTGAAAATTTTCACAAGTCCGCTCGAAATTGTTCAAGTGTGATATTTTTCTCAAAACCAACAACAAGTTCGACCGAACTTGTCTGTTTGTGATAAAATTTGGAATTGTCATTTAAGTTCGACCGAACTTGTTGAAAAACTGAAATCAAAATCTGATTTTCACACAAATTCGACTGAACTTGTCTATTACTAATAAAGTTTCGAGTGTTTTTGATCGTATTTTCAGATAAGTATTCAGATTGTCATAATGGAAGATTTCCATAACGTGTTCTTTCACAAGTGGCTTCTTCATCAAATGCTAACACTCTTGCAGCGAACTAGATGAATATCGACAACGAAATGGGTACTACGACAAAACCACCAAAGCTAATGAGTATGGATGAATTCGAAGGATGGAAAGAAAAATTTGTGAATTGGATACAAGCAAATCAATTCAATAGCTGGGTTGCAGTTGAAGATGATTACAAATGGCCAAAAGATGAGCATGATCAAGATCTTCCGCCGAACAAGTTTTCATCGGCTGACAAAGAAAATTATGTCACTGAGAAGAATAGATCAGCTTGACACAACAATCAGTAAAGGAAGATATCTTAATAATATTGCCAGAATATGAAACGTCACAAGACTTATGACACGCTCTTTGCGATAAATTCAAAGGAAGTGACGAAATGATCAAAAGCAAAAAGGCCTTGAAAAAGAAAGAGTTTGAAATGGATAGCTCGAAGCCGCTTTCGACTCCGCTGGACTGAACCATGGGATTTGCATTGACGAGACTAGAACCAAAGTTGATGACACAGTCTACCGATCGATGATAGGATCTTTGATGTATCTGAGGGCATCGCGCCCAGATATCATGTATCCTACCTGCCTATGCGCGAGATACCAGTCTACTCCTCGAGTGTCACACATGCAGATAGTCAAGCGAATTTTCCGATACTTGAAGGGAAGTCCAAGCACCGGCTTATGGTATCCAAAGAACGACAATTTTGATCTTATGGGATACGCTGACTCAGACTTCGGAGTGGACAAATTGAACTCTAAATCTACGACCGCGGGTTGCCAGTTCTTCGGAACTTGTTTGGTAACATGGCAATGCAAGAAACAGACCACAGTCTCTCTCTCTACCTATGAGGCAGAATACATTTCTGCTTCCAGCTGTTGTTCTCAAATCCTCTGGATTCAACAACAGATGAGGGATTATGGTCTGCAGTTTCTTGATACGCCTCTATTTTTAGATAATAAGGCAGCGATCGATATCACGAAAAATCATGTTCATCACTCACGCACTAAACACATTGAAATTCGTTATCACTTCATTCGTGACTGCTACGAAAAGAAGTTGTCGCGAATAGAAAAAATCCACACCGATGAACAAAAGGCTGATTTTTATGCCAAAGCATTTCCTTTAACAAGATTTAAATATCTCATGAGGCTTAACGGTATTAAAAATTTGCTGAACATGGATCACGTGGTCCACATTGGTTTGTCTATCTTTTAGCTTAGTATTTCTTAAAAAAAATACAAAAATATGTTTTTGATTTTAGGGGGAGAAAATTTTGAGAAAATACAAAAACATATCAAAAATCAAAAAGTATAAAAACATTGAAAAAGATATAAAGAATTCAGTGTCACAAAAGGAAATGATAGTACATCAGTGGACTATCACAGTATGCTAAAGAAATGTAAAGTTTAAAAGCGATAAACAAGTCTTACTTTGGATGTGTCGATAGGCTTAACACTTCAGTAAATTGTTTCCGAGATATAAACTAAAATTTTCAACTGCTTAATCTTGTGGCTTAACACATCTTGGATATATGGACTTAGTACTCCGAAATTTCGTTTGATAGATTGCCTGATTCTGACTTACGAGGTCTTTATAGATAGTTGATATCTGGGATATTATACAAGTTTTTCTGATTTTACGGAAGCAATAGCCTAGAACTTCTATCATACTTTCGCTATAAACCCCTAAAACTGGATGCAAACTTGAAAAATATCGAAAGATCTAATCATTTGCAGTGAGAAAAAGATTCCTTAAATGGAACACACCTAAAGTCGAGCATTCATCTCTTTGTCGATATGGTGGTATTAACCTGAGCTCTCAAGGCCTCGCATTAACCCAGATACAGATATCAATTACGCTATATTCACCTGTAAGATGAAATATAGGGAATCTTGATACGAGAGTATATTCAAGAAGTGGGAACCATAGATAAGTCAAGTTTCATAAATCATAACTTAACATATATTAGAACAATTGAGAAATGTGTCAAAGTTTAAGTGGACAAACATATCGACAATCTAGGTAAAAGAGTTTAAAACTTAAAGTTATCTAAAGGTCGACGGTACTGGTGATATGTCTCAAACAACTGATATGATCCTTAGACACGAATTCACAAAAATATGTCTGTAAATATGTTTGTACATAGTTTACATTGTTCTGTACATAGTTTATCTGCTTTACAGATTAAAAACAAAAAGATTTTCAGTGTTTTTTAGCATAAACTTACAAAGATACAAAAATATTTTGTTTGTACATTGCTTTCAGCAAACCAATGTTGGAGAACGGATCTTCGACGTCTGGTAAGGTGCTAAAATTGGTGGAATCTAATTGACAACGGGCTGGGAGCTAATCTGTAAAATCTGATAAGCCAAAATGATGAAAAAGTTCATTAATTTGAAACTTTGATTTTTGAAAAATTTGAAAAGTTCAATAGTTTGTTCATATCGTGTCAAACCAGGGTCATTAACTTGGACTCAACAGACAAATCGGTTAACTAAGGTCATTAGCTTGGACTTGGTCAACTGAGTGGATTTTCAGAACTGGTAAAATGTGAAAAGTTCAGGGACTAAAATTGAAAAATCTTGAAAATTTGAAACTTGGTTTAAGCAAGTTCGGCCGAACTTGCTTAACAGGTTAAAGATTCATTTTGTAACAAGTTCGACCGAACTTGTTGGATATTGATGAGTTTTGGATAAGTTCGACCGAACATACTTTGGGCTTTCATATTATGGGCTTACAAGCCCGAACTTGCTATAGTATATATAGCAAGCAAGTTCGGTCGAACTTCAGTATGTGTTCTTGAAAACTTCTGAGTGAACTTAGAGAAATTGTGCGATTTGTCAAAATTGTCAAAAATCTACCATTGTGCTGCCAAATTTTTCATTGATTGTGGTGATTTGCACACCATTCTCAATGGATGAGGTGAGAAATCGCAATATGAACCGTGAATTGAACTTAATCATGCAATCCAGATCTGAAAAATGATAAAATTGGTAGATCTAGGTGTTTGTAGGACAAATTGGACTTTGATTGATGATAATCAACATAAATCGACCATCAAATTGAGAGGGTTTTATTCAGATTGTTATGGATTGAATTTGCAGGTTTTTTGTGAAGGAGATAACATGTTCGGTCGAACTTGTTATTAAGTTCGCCCGAACTTGCTAATGAAACCTTGAATAAATCTGAGCTAAACACAAATCCCACCGACTTATGTAACAATTGAAAATGTTAAATACATAAGTAAGTTCGACCGAACTTAGAAAATAAATTTGAATTGTGTTGACTGTAGTTCGCCCGAACTTGCTAATGAAACCTTGAATAAATCTGAGCTAAACACAAATCCCACCGAACTTATGTAACAATTGAAAATGTTAAATACATAAGTAAGTTCGACCGAACTTAGAAAATAAATTTGAATTGTGTTGACTGTAAGTTTGCCCGAACTTATAATTGATATGTTGAACACGTGATGTAACATGTTCGGGCGAACTTGACTTAAACCTGTTTATTATATCAACATCAAGTTCGCCCGAACTTGATATAGAATAATGAAAAAGTTGTAATTTTTCTCGAAATGCATGCTAAATGTTTTGCGTCAATTTTCAGATTCCAGTACCAGCATGGGTAATCACGATTGATTATTCCAAATTTCATAACACTTGTATTCCATCGTTGAAGGAATATGAAAGTATTTTGAAGTTTTTGAAAGATTGTCCGATTCATCCCGCTATCATGGAAAGAACGGTGTCTTATCGATCACACACTTATCATTTTTGGATGAACGCAAGTCTTAGTGATGATAAGAAGACTATTACTTCGTCTGTACAAGTCGAAGACGAGAACAAAGAGATCACAGTCACTGAGGAGGATATTCGCAGGATCTTACAATTCAACGACGACAAAGATGATCCTATTTTTCTTGACGAGAAGATGGTTCGAGGTTGTTTTTATCGAATGGGCTACAAGGGAAGTGTTAACAAGCCTACTTTGAAGAAAGGGGAAGTTCCAAACCCCTACAAGCTTCTCATGCACACAATTATACACACATTCAACCATCTTAAAGCAGGTCTTGACGACGTACAAGATTATATGGCTTGCATGGCTACGACATTGATTCTGAAAAAGCCGTTCAACTATTCAAAGCTTGTATTTACTCACATGTCGAAGAATATGGAAGATACTAGATTGTGTTTGTATCCGAGGTTTGTGCAAATGCTCATCAACGAGAAGTTTATAGATATTGCACGTGATCCGAATGAAATTATATACTTCAGTCATCTCAATGAAACCACTGTAAAGAAGTTGATAAAGTTCCAGAAGCAGGATTCAGCACCTGTTGCAAAACCACTGTTTGGAGCGTTGAAAGATGAAAACTACGTTGCGCTGGCTGAAAACAAGTGGAGGAATGAAGGTAGTGGTGATGAGAAGTAATTAAATGCTGAGAAAGAATGGTTTGCGACATTCAAACCGAAAGCTCGCAGTGAATGGTTCTTAAAAGCTGAGGTCAAAAAGAAAAAGAAGCGTACATCAAAGAAAGCTGACACTATGGTTATAGATGAAGACGACCCATAAAATGTTCAAGGTGAAGCTGGTTCTAGTGTTGCTACTAACATAGAAAGCCAAGAGACCAAGACAGGTACTCAACAAGATGATGTCATATCGGCTACTTTGACAAAGATGAAGAATCAGATGATTCGCTTGAGAAAAGGCAAAAGATTGTTGATGCCGAAGCTGAAAAGGAAAGATTAACTAAAGGTGATGCCGATTACAAGCCTGAATTAGAAAAGAATCTGACAAAGACCAAAGAAAAGAGCAAAGCGTGTGAAGTCTGCAGTAATTTCAACGACAAAGACTACAAGGTCTCCACAGGTAAAAGGAAAGAAAACAAAGAAAGCTCAGAAACCAGCAAGCAGGAGATATGTTGGAAAATCAAAGAGCACAGAAGTCACACAAGAACCTTCTGTTGCACAGGAGAGAGGAGTCACACAAGAACCTCCTACACAAGAACCTCCTGTTGTTATTACAGCTGAAGAAGAACGTCCAGGAGATACACAAGAACCTCCTAAGACTGTATTACTTGAAGTTCCGGTGATTTAATCTCCTGATCCTAAAATTGTTCATTCTGAAAGTTCAACTCCAAGGAAATCAACTCCAAAGAAGTCTACTCCAAAGGCTGCTACTCCTAAATCAACACCAAAAACTCCAAAGTCAAATCTATTTGGTGATATTCATGAACTAGTGGATCTTCAGGATTTAGATGATTTCTTCCCTGAAACAGATGTTGATGTTCTTGAAAAGTGTGTGAAGATCTTGGAAGATGAAGTAAAATAAATGAATCTGAAAAGGCCGAGCTAATCAAGAAGATTACTCAAAGTTCTGTTGAGAAAGAAATGATGGAAGATAAGATCAAGATGTTGGAAAGCAATCGTGAATTCTTCAAGGAATTGATCGAAAGCTTACAAGATGCAAATGAAAAGCTACAGACAGAAATTGCTGAGCTGAAAAATGATACAAGCCCTAAATGATAGAAGATTTACAAGGATGCAAAAATTGTTATCTAATAGTCTGGGCATTGATTTTATTGCTGAATACGATCGGTTGGATAGGCAAGAAGCGAGAGAAAGAGCTGAGAAAGAACTTGCAGAAAGTGGCAAAGGTAAAGGTGTTGAAGGTGATGCACCAAAATCTTCTGAAGCTGAAAAACCTGTTGATGAAAATGTTGAGAAAGCTCCAGAGTCCGAGATTTCTAAGGTTGACGAATCTGTCAAACCTTCTGATATTACAATTGTTACTGAAGCAAAGGACGATGATGAAGCAGAGGATGAGGAAAAAGATGATGAACCACCAAAGGATGATCCGAAAGATGATTCTAATTATGATGGACGAAATGATGATGATCCAAGTGGTACAGGTTTGAAGGTGGATGATGCAATAATAAATGATGAGTTTGATTTTTCGTCACTGATGGATGATGAATCGAACATAATAGACGCTCAAAATCACGGGGAGTCAGGGCAAGCAGGGCCAACTGGTGATGTTGATATGTCTAACGCTATTACTACTGCAAATCCTATTGCTGCGGTTCCAATAAAGCCTTTGATACTTATGCTCGAACATAATGTTGAAGAAGGTGAGTTCGTGCACAACTATTCCAAAGAGGATTTGGAAAAGTTGATCGATTTGATGCATAATCACTTGATTTTGATTTCGAAGAACAAGTGCTGCACGTGAATACATTTGAGCCTAATGAGTATCACTATCAACGAAGATACGAGGCAGATGAGTATAATAGAGTGATAGTTGAAGATTGGTCCTCTGATGAAGAGAAAGACGAAGCTGAGAAGTACGTTGGTCCTAATACAGATAGTTTTCCTACTTTCGAGGAGATGTACAAACAGCTTAATGAGGATATGCTGAAAGAAAAGATTGAAGAATCGATACGTGATGTTAAAGTTCCTAAGCCGATGACAAAGGAAGAAATCGCTCAAGCTAAGAAATCCTGGTTTAAAGAGATGCCACGGGAAAGAAAGTTTCGACGTCCTCTAGCATCCTTTACCAGAGATAAAGATATGTCATTAGGTGATATCCTAAGCTGGGGGTGGTTTAAGGAGCTGAATGTGTATGCCATCAAACGGGAATTTAGAGTTCAATACTTCAAATATCTAGCAGATTTCAAGACACTACCTTATTGGGATGTTGAAGAGCTTTTTAAACAAATCATATGAAGTTCATTAATCAATTTCTGTGGAAAATGATCAAGTTTGAAGCAACAAAGGGTTTTAAATATTGGAAGCCTTTCTTCCCGGGACGTCGTATCAAAACAAATAAGAAGACTAGGGAGAAAGATATCACTTTGATCATGAAACGCCCGAGAGCGATGAGAAACATGCCTTTGATGCCGATCGAACAAGACTTTTATCCGTTGTTTAAGTGGTGGCAGATTGATCCGAATACTTGTGGAGCAGTGATTGTACTACGGTTTGAAGATCATCGGGATATTACTAAGGAGAAAGTTGAAATGTTTGGAGTTCAATGTATGAGAGGGCTTTGGAGAACTATAAGGATACTAGACCCGATGTGGCTAGTAAATTGCTCGAGAGAAGATATAAAGTGTTTGTTCTACAACAAGATTTTATTCGAAGAACGTGAAAACGAAAAAGCAATGCAATATCAGAGGGTCGTGAATTCTGCTATGCAGGTGAAGTGAATTCTGGTAGGATGTGGGAATCGAGCTGGAGGGATCTTGAACATGTAGAATTGTTGAAGGAAGAAAAGCGTCTCGAAGAGATACATGAAAGAGGTAGGGCGGTAAGGCTCAGAAGGTACCAATTTATGATTAAAGTGCCACCTACTGATCAGACGCCAGATCCAAAGCAGGAAAGACGAAAGAAGCCATTCAAAAACTTGTTTGGTCGTACGCGTTAAAGTTTTATTGAAGAACGGAGTTTTGAAGACTGATAAAAGACGAAGACGATATCCAAGAGGGAGTCTATTGGTGCAGAATGTCTGTGTCTTAGTCTTATATCAAATCTGTATAGATTAGATGTGAATAGGCTAGCTAAATGAAGTATTTATGTGTTTGTACGCCAAGTTCACTGGAAATGGATATGTGATGTCAAGTTCGCCCGAACTCACGCACTCACCAACGAACTTGTGCTAGTATATATATCTAGCTTGAGTCTTGTCATTTGTAACTTTGGTGCTCTGAGTAGCGAAGCTTTGTCAAACTGGAGATTTGAAGTTTATCAATAAAATTGACGTTTAACTGATTAATTCTTGTTTTTTGGTAATCGGGTCATAATATTTCCGCTATCATGGACATTAGATATCAAATCTAGGTTTCTATGCTATCAGGATCGGTCCTACATGTCCTTTAAGAAGGATTAACTTTCCATTAAGGGAGTTTGGGTGTTCGGGGTGTCTAGGTTGCCCAAAATTGAGTTTCCGTTTTCGCCGTTGGGGATTCTCCCGAACTGGCATGGGACACACCCCTAGTGTCCAAATGACCCTGGAGTCTCCCAGAATATTCCCGGTGTTCCAACTATAGTAAACATCGGGTTCGGTCAGTTCCTAGTTTTGGCAGGTTCGTTACATGGTAAACTACCGAAACTATTTTAAAATAAAGCATTTTTAACTCCATAAATTCCCCTTTAATACATAAGTTTGATAAAATCTGGAAAAATATCAAATAATTCTGTAAAAATATATAGATTATGAGAAAAATAATTCGGGAATTTATTTAGCCATTTTAACTCTTCAAATAAATCATTTGTAAAACAGTATTTACCCGAATGATTTACATTGCTTATCATCCGATGTCTAAATAATTCCCAAAATATTCCAGAAAGTCCCTTATATGTCCAGGAATTCCCTGTAAAAATTTGGAATTTTTCCGTTTTCGTTTCGGTGCGTTTCCGACTACTGAAAACTCACAAAAACGCCGATGTTTAATCCGAATCAAAATTCAACTAATGGACTCCCAAACTTCCCAGAATATTTCTATATGTTCCTTAGTGTTCATGTAAATTTTGGTGACTTATCGACTCCGTTTTATATTTTTCCCGAATTTCTATGTGTAAAAGAGTCAAAAATTTGCCAAAACTCATAGAAAATTCCAAAAATTTTAAAATTTTAAGTAGACATTCCTGTCAACACCCTACATCACGACACGAATATTCAGCTCAATCCAAGTACCACGGACCAAGTTATAGTCCAAACAATATTCGGCCTATGCTAGTCAAAGGTTTCGGGGGTTATACCTAGCGCAAGCTCCATTCCCGTGCGCTTTTCTCGAGTCCAGAAGTGCGTGGGTGCTATATTTAGTACCTACACATCAAGAACAATCCAAACGTGCCATAACCCATGTCAATCAAGCCTTGTTTCACTGTTTTTCAGTTACTAACTTTGTTAATCGCTTTTGGTCGATTAGGGTATCAAAAGCCAAAGTTTTGTGATCTTGGCTACCATATAACATTAGGGAATCCCTGATGTGTTGTTATTCAGCCAAGAACCATGCTTAACCCATCCATTAGCATGGATTAAAAAGGGTTTTCCTAGTCTAGTTCAAGTTTAACCATGAAATCTTCATCAAAACCTTACAAAACTTGAAAATTACCTTTAATTTGGCTAAAATTAGTTGATGATCAGCTATGTTATTGATGGTTGAGAGCATATTTTTGTTGCAAGATGAAGAAAAAAAGAAAAAAAAAACTTTATAATAGGGGGGAAGGGGGCGGTCGCAAGGTAGGGTGGCCCTATCCCACCCCCTGCTTTGTCGTGCTTCATTTTTCACGTTAATAAGATGATGTTTATCTCTGTTATTATGTTTAGGTTCATTTTCGGGTCACATACGCGTCCCTGGTTGCGAAACAGGCTCCGTTTTTCGCGTTTCAGTGTTAAAAGACCCGGTTTTAAAAACCATGCATAACCGTCTTGAAACCTGACCCCAGTTATGTTTTAATCATAATAGCCTTGTATTAGGTTAGTTTAAGTGTTTTTAGGTTTGATTGACCATTCCTGGCATGTTTGGTTGCCTTTTATTATTCTCAAAATGAAGGCGTTTCCCTAACCGGGAAACTGTCTCATTTTGCGTGCCCAAGCTCTGATTTGCTTCAGATCCTATGTCATGGTCTGTGGCACATAACTAAGATGTTCTGTGAACTCAGAATCTTAAATAGCCCCACCGTTGGCCTAATAATCATAGTCAAACATTTAATGCGCTGTTAAACGGAAAACTCCAGTTTAACACAGTTTTAAAGGCTAAGGACTCCAACCTCGCACCTTTGGCCCTTATTAGTGTTATGTTAACCATGATGTGCTCTTGGATTTCTCCGACACATAACATATATCATTTAAACTAGCACACAAGTCACACATGTTTTTAGGGTTTTCACACAATTATGGTTTTAAGCATACTTAAAGTTTTGGACCGATTATGGTGTACCTTGTTTCGTCCTGGGTATTACACTCTCCCCTGGTTAAGAAATATCGTCCCTGAAATTTACCTCGTCTAGCTAGGGAAAAGGTGAGGGTATTTTCTACGGAATTCATCCTTCTGTTCCCAGGTGTATTCAGGTCCTTGTTTAGAGTTCTACCAGACTTTTACCAGTGAAACTTTGTTGTGCCTTAATTGTTTAACCCTACCATCAACTATTTCTACTGGTTCCTCCACAAAGTGGAGTTTATTGTCAACATGTATATCTTCCAAAGGTATCTGGGTGGCTTTGCCAGACAGGCACTTCTTTAGGTTTGAAATATGGAAGACATTATGAATGGCACTAAGCTCAGTTGGTAGCTTCAGCCGATATGCTACGGGACCTGCTTTCGCTAGAATCTCGTATGGTCCGATGTATCATGGTGCTAACTTTCTGGTCTTTCCAAATCTGATAATGCCTTTCCACGGCGATACCTTTAATAATACCCGTTCACCCACCTCAAACGATAACGGTTTTCTATGTACATCAGCCTAGCTCTTTTGCCGATCCTGGGCGGCTTTCAATCTATTCTGAATCTGGTGGATCTTATCAGTCGTTTCCTGTACTAGCTCGGATCCCGTAAGTTGGGTGTCACCCACTTCGGCCCACAAAGTGGTGATCGGCACTTTCGACCATAAAGCGCCTTGTACGGGGCTACCTGGATACTGCTGTGGTAACTATTGTTATAGGAAAATTCTACTAGGGGAAGATGCTTGTCCCAACTTCCTCCGAAGTCCAGGACACAGGCGCGAAGCAAGTCCTCTAACGTCTGGATCGTGCGTTCCGATTGGCCGTCGGTATGGGGATGGTAAGCAGTACTCATGTTGGTGCACATATGTCTATTGCCTACGTCTAGGATGAGTCTATTGAACAGATAGGGTTTCGTAGTGTCAGAAGTTTGTTTTTGAAAGTTTTGTATGTTGGTAGACATTTTCGTACGAAAATCAGTTAGGATTTTTGTACGAAAATTTCGTGCGAAAATCCAAGCACCTAGTCTCTAGTTGTTGTCAAGTCTTGCCTATAAATACGTGACTTAGGATGTGTGTTAGGAATGCTGTTTTTGGTGATCATTGGCGAAGCCCTGCTCGAGTCTGTAATCGTTTCTACGTTAATCAATATACAGACGGTTAAACAGTAATCATCGCTTGTTCTTTGTTTGTTCAATCAGCTAACAATGAATTCCGCCTCTGTTAGCTGAGCAAGTCTAACCGAAAGCTCACAAGTTGGGTCTGATCCTAAGCATTCACAAGTGGTATCAGAGCCTTAAGGTATGATTTGTGAACAAACAACCAAGTTTCAACTGGATTCAACCTTCAAAGTTCAAGATTCATCCATTGGAAACTCTTCTGCTACTCTTTCTTGGAACTTATTCTAGATCTAAAGGATTACATGGACAATTTGGACTAGGTTATTAGTATAACGTGTTAAAATCCACTCTAAACAGTTAACTGAAACCTATAAAACCTAAAATCCATCAAAATCATGCTTGAAATCATAAAAAACGTGAAATTGTGAACAAGTGTTCGAAGCAGACAAGAATTTTCGCACGAAACACTAGTTTTCGTACGAAAATAAGGAAGTTAACTCTGAAAAATTTGAATTAACATAAGACAAATTTTCGCACGAAACCGAAATTTCCGTACGAAAATTCCATATTTTCACACGAAAATCCACAACATTTTTCATTCGAAAAATTCTCAAGTATCTTCATATTTTTTCAGTCAGTTTCAAATAACCAGTTTTAATTTGTTTTCTGTTATAAGTTTTTGTCAAGATGTCAGGTGAAGAAGAAATTCATAACGCGTTTGCCACACAAGCAGTTACAGCTTCCGTAGCAGCTCAGAACATGAATCTAGAAAATGAAATGGGAACCACTACGAAGCCTCCAAAGCTCATGAACATCAAAGACTATGAGAGTTGGAGTGAACGATTCAAGAACTGGGTTCAAGCAACAAATTTAACAGTTTGGTTCGCACTTGAGAACAAGTATCAAGCACCACTGAATGAACTTGGCATTGAGAAAACATTTGCTCGTCTGTCCGATGAAGAATGAGAAAGATACTTTATTGAAAAGAAGATGATGAATCTCCTTCAGCAGGCCATAAAAGAAGAGATCTTAGTTTTCCTGCAACACGATGATGATGCTCATTCATTATGGCTCGCCTTACGATTAAGGGCACAAAGGAGTACTAATGTCAGAAAAGGAAAGAAGGAATTACTGAACAAAGAATTTGAAGTATTCAATGTTCTTCCGGGCGAGAACATGAAGCAACTTATAGAAAGGTATTACCACCTCGTAGTACAGATGAAGCGTATGGGAATTGTCAAGACGAATGAAGAGCTAGTCGACAAACTGGCAGACTCTTTGCCTGAAGGAGATTGGGCAACATATCTAACGATCCTGAAGAATGAAGCTGAGTATGACAGTCTCAGTTTGCCGGGATTCATAGAAAAATTGGAAGGGCACGAACTAGAGATGCAGAAAATGGCAAAAGGCAAGAAGACAAACTCGCAACAGGACGTGAGTCTATACTACAAAGGAAACCCAAACACTCCTGTTAAGAGTCCCAAGATCCAAACAGCCTTTAGTGCTAACTGAAATGCTAGTCCAGCCTCCAACCAATCTAGTGGATTCCAAACGTTTGCTTCTTTCAATCCAAACAATCACCAAGGACAACAATTGTCTCAGAGCTCAAGTTAACCACAGAGCAATCAGCAAAGTCAATCCAATTCTAACCAGAGAATCTTGCAATGTAACATCGCAGTGAATCTCCAGAACGCTCAAGACTTCAATGAGCAGACAGCTAAGCAACACATGGTGCTACTTGCCGTAGTTCTGGAATCCTATGAATGTCTTGTAGTTGGAAGAATCAGAAATCCAGAAATGACCAAAGAAGATTACGACCAAATCGATCCGGAAGAAATGGAATTAATTGACATTATGTGGTGCATGGAATCAGTGGTTCGAAGAGCACAATGGTTCATGGAAATTACAGGAAGAGATGATTTGAGAGGCCTTGACGGAAAATTAGGATTCGATAAATCCAAAATCACTTGCTTCAAATGCATGGAGAAAGGGCACTTCAAGCGTGAATGTCCAAACCGAGAAGTAAAAGGCAATCATAATCCGTTTGGAGATGATTATTACAAAAAGGTTATTTATCATCGTCCACAGCTAGAGAAACGAATGGTGCAAATCGAGGATGGACCTTCAAACTCAAAAGACAAAGCTCTTGTTGTCACACAGAAGATGAGGGGTTCAACTAGAACAACTTCATATCCAAAAATGAAAGTCTTGCTCTTGTTACTGAAATCATAGAAGAACCGGAATCATCCGAAGAAGTTACAGAAGAAGAAATGGAAGAGGTTCTGGCAGACTACTTCAAATCCTCAGCGGAAGAAGAAGAATGTATCAGAGGTACCCCTAAACCCTGTTTATTTGACACAATTCTTAAAACTTCTGCAGGTAGCTTCGATTCTGGTAACAAAGAGGAAAGTCCTAAGGAGACAAAGTCTGAGTGTGTGAAGGTGATTGATGTAACCAAGCCTGTAACACTGGAGAGCTTAACCGATATTGCCAATAAAGCACTCATGGCCAATACAAACGAGGTAGTTAGTGTGGAAAAACAGGTAGAAAAGGTTGAACCAGCTAAAGAAACAATCAAAGCTCAAACTGTCGAATTGGTAAGCCCATGCTTAAGATGCGCAGAAGCATGTGAGCAATGTGTCGAAAAAGAGAAAGCTTTTAAAGAACTTAAAATATACAATGATAAGCTGTCATACGATTACAACACTGTAAAAGAATCATATGATAAACTCAGCAGGACCATTCGATAATATGAGAAAACTGTCAAAGAAGATGACAAAACACTTTCAATGCTCAAAGCAACTGTGATGGATAAACAAATGGCCATTAATCTTCATATTAACACAATTGCTGAGCTGAAAAGTGAGTTGGAGAAAACTAAAATTGAAACAGAACGGGTTTACAAATTGTTAATCAGTTACTCTACCAGCATGTATGTCCTCGATCACATTTTGCCAAAACCAGAAAGCAGCAAAGATGGTAAGAAAAGTGATAAAAGTTTTGGAAAATGTTAGGATCATGTTCCACCTCCTATGTGGAATAGCTATGCTAAGAAACATCCTGACGGAGTGGATAAGGCACTGAATTTAAATCTTCTCACTGAAAAGAGTAATGAGCTGCCTAAAAATCTTGACGTAACATATTCCAAAACAGAAAAGGAATGTGAATCCGAGGTGGTAAACAAAGTGTTTGAAAATGTTTTTGAATATGAGTCTGATAGCACAATTTACAAGAGTGCTGAGTCAAACAATGAGATGTTAGAGTCAAGTTCACCTTCTGGAAGTGAGAAAAGTTTTTATGAAAATTTTATCACAGCATCAGACAATAGTTTAAATGGTGATCCTTATGTAGTTATCTACAAACTAGAAGGATCAGATAAACTATATACTGATGAAGAATTTCCAGTCCAGAATGTAAACTTTGACCGTCTCGATAAATTCTTTAAGCTCATTGAAGTTGAAACATCTGAACTTGAGAAGAATGTTACTGGTTTCTACTCAAAGCCAAAGAAATCTAACAAAAACATTCATCCAAGAGGTAGAAGTTATCCTGAAAACCAAAGGGATGGGTTAGGGTTTGAAAAGAAACGAAATAACAAATCTCGAAAACCTGATTTCACAAAGAAAGTTGACTTTGTTTTTGGAACAAATATTATTGAAGAGAAAGATGTCATTAACAAACAAACCAATGAAGAGTTTAAGAAAGAAAAAGAGCTTCGTGAAAAGAGTTTGGAACACATAGTCGGAAACGACAATAGAACTTGTTACATATGTAACAAAGTTGGGCATATTGCTAGACAATGTTCTCAAAATCGTCCAAAACCTGTTCACGAACAAAGAAAGTTCATAGTTGATGAAAAGAAAAAGGGTCCAGAGTTTGTGCCAACAAAGATTCTAAAAAGGAAAGAAGATTCGAGTTCTAAAGTGAAACCAACAATTGAAAACATTTCTAAGTTTGAAATTGGTGAAACATCAAAGAACAATGAAAAGAAAGAATCCAAACTTTACATCAAAAAGGCATTTTCAAAGGCACAAACCTGGGTCGCCAAACCCAAAACATCTTCTGTAACCACAAAATCAACCAATGTCCAAGTCAAATCGAAAGAAAAGACTGAATCAAAGACTGGACGATGAGTTGAGATTAAGAAAGATGTTCAAATTGCCAAAGTTCCAAAGGTCGACATTGTCATCCCACCAAGACCGAAAGGGCTTGGGTCTCTCTGTTTAAGTAATATGTTTTTCATGTGTGCAGGGGCTTCCAAGGTCAAAGTGGATCATGGACAGTGGAGCTTCTAGGCACATGACAGGGATGTTGGCTTTGCTGTACAACGTAAAAGCCATCAGGGGAGGATATGTTGGGTTTGCCGGAACACAGGGCGGTAGGATCGTGGGAGAAGGAATTCTGACAAATGGAGTCGTATCTTTCGACAAAGGTACATTGCTTAGCTTGAGAATAATCTTCTGAGCATTTCACAAATTTGTGATAAGAAGTTCACAACACACTTCAATGACAAGGAATGTCTCATTCTCAAACCAGGTTCGTTATTCCTGAGGAGTGGATCCTCATGCGCGCTCCGTGAGAAAATGATTTATATGTCTTAGACATGAGCGTCACATCCACTACTTCAAAGAAAGGACAATGTTTTGTATCAAAGGCCACTGAAAAGGAATCGTTTCTATGGCATAGGAAGATGGGCCACATTCACCTAAGGAAGATGAATTTTCTGGTGCACAACAATCTAGTGGAAGGGGTGAATCTAAAAAAATTTCATTTATCAGATAACTGTATAAGCTGTAAAAAAGGGGAAGCAGCACAAGAAGTCACACCCAAGAAAGCTTCTCAACTCCATCAAGCTTCCACTAGAAAGGTTACACATGGATCTCTTTGGGCCTGCCAATGTGAAAAGTATTACAAGAGATCTATACTGCCTGGTCGTAACCGATGACTTCTGAAGATTCTCATGGGTTTTCTTTCAAGAAAGCAA
Source organism: Scalesia atractyloides (assembly GCA_947069175.1). Classification (NCBI taxonomy): domain Eukaryota; kingdom Viridiplantae; phylum Streptophyta; class Magnoliopsida; order Asterales; family Asteraceae; genus Scalesia; species Scalesia atractyloides. The sequence continues at coordinate 73,690,791 of CAMTDV010000014.1, forward strand.
GAATGAAACATTTAAAAATTTGATGATCTTGTTTTGAAAGCTTGAAAACCTTTACCATTTGCCTATCAAGAGAATCAGAAGTGACAACGGTACTGAGTTTAAGAACAATAAGATGCTTGAATTCTGCAAGGGCATTCATCATGAGTTTAGTGCCCCCTATACTCCTCAACAAAATAGAGTAGCTGAACTAAAGAACAGAACACTCATCGAAACTGCACGCACGATGCTTGCTGATTCAAAGTTACCTATTAGCTTTTGGAGCGAAGCTTTTGCATCTACATGTTACACCCTTAACCACGTAATGACTGTCAAGAAGCACAAAAAGACATGCTTTGAACTTCTTAACCAGCGAAAACCTAACCTAGAGTTTTTGGAGCCTTTTGGATCACCATGTACCGTATTGGACCCGGAAGGAAAATTTGGAGCTAGATCTTTGGAAGGATTTTTCGTAGGATATGCAAGTCCGCGAAGGAGAGTCTATTTACCAAGAATGAATCAGGTTATTGTTGCTCAACACGCTGATTGCCAGAGATACACAGCGCCCATGTAAAAACCTGGAGATCCTTCGCTATTCAATTACGACGGGTTGTGGAATTCGTTTGATCTTCCTGAAGAACCATCTGAGGAAGAACTTATCCTGTTATTTCAACATCATCAGATATCTAACCAAGAGCAAGTAACAGGGCCGTTGGTTATTTCTCCAACAACAACACCTTCCTCGGAAACAGGTCTGAGCAATAGTCAGCCAGAACCAGTTGTTCCGCCAATTCAGAATATTGCAGAAGAATCGTCCCCTCAGCCAGCAGATGCAGAACCTGAACAAGATCCCACCTTTGATAATGGAGATACCAGTTCAGATGAATGATCAGAAGCGATTTCAAGTTATCTTAACAATCAAGCTGCTGAAACCAGTGCGAGAAATGAGGATACTTCTTTAGAACAAGTTGCAGATAAGAATATCACAAATTTAGAAAGCTCAGTAAATGTGCCAGGGGAAGTAATGCTGAGATCAGTCTCCTACCATCCCACAGATAACATCATTGGAGAACTACAAGCTGGCGTGAAAACGCGAAATCAGAACAATAAGGATCTAAGTTGCTTTTATTCCAAAGTTGCTCCACTCCAAAATAAATTTTCTCATAGTTGTTTTGTTTCTCAGGTAGAACCAGGAAACATCAGAGATGCTCTTAAAGATGACAGTTGGGTGGAAGCAATGAAGGAATAATTATTGCAATTCTAGAAACTTGGAGTCAAGGAACTAGTTGACCTACCACCAAAGCAGAAAAGGATAAGCACACGGTGGGTTTACAAGTGCAAAAGAGATGATAGAGGTATCGTTGTTGCAACAAAGCTTGGCTCGTAGTTCAATGTTTTCTTAGTAGGAAGGGATAGACTACAACGAGGTCTACGCCCCAATCGCACGTCTAGAAGTTATCCGCATTTTCGCCTCATGGAAAGGTTTCAAAGTGTACCAATTGGATGTAAAGTCTGCTTTCCTGTACGGTAAGGTAAAAGAGGAGATTTATGTCGGCCAACCACCGGTGTTTGTCGATCCGATTCACAAAGATAAGGTGTACTTGCTGAACAAAGCTTTGTACGGTTTACACCAGGCCCCGAGAGCCTAGTACGAGACGTTTTCCAAACACCTTCTGGCTAACCGATTCACCAGATGAACAGTAGACAGCACCCTCTTTACCAAGGAAGTAGATGGACATCTGATTATTTGTGAAGATCTATGTGGACGATATCATCTTTGGATCGACAAATGAACAGCTGTGTAAGGACTTTGAGAAAGTCATGAAAGAAAAATTCGAAATGAGCGCTATGGGAGAGATGAAATTCTTTTTGGGGCTTCAAGTTGAACAACTGCCAGACGGTATGTTTATTCACTAGACGAAGTATGTTCATGACATGTTGGAGAAATTTGACATGACAGGAACTAAACCGGCATCTACCCCTTTAGACACAAACCACGACATTTGTCCAGACACTATGGAGAAAGTTGATGAAACATTATATCGCTCCATGATCGGATCCTTGATGTATCTCACAACTTCAAGACCAGATATCATGTATCCCACATGCCTTTGTGCCAGATATCAGTCAAGCCCAAAGGAATCACATCTGTTGATCGTCAAAAGAATCATGCGCTACTTGAAAGGATGCCAAGCACCGGCTTGTGGTATCCACGTCACGACGATTTCAATCTTGCGGGTTACTATGACTCTGATTTTGGCTGCTGCAAGCAGAACGCTAAATCTAAAATGGCAGGCTGCCAGTTCTTTGTAACACATTTGGTAACATGGCAATGCAAGAAACAGACCGCGGTCGCTCTCTCTACTTGCGAAGCTGAATACGTTTCAGCATCCAGTTGTTGTTCCCAGATACTATGGATACAACAACAGATGAGAGACTACGGTCTGCAATTTCTTGATACGCCTATATTCGTAGATAACAAGGCGGCTATAGATATCACGGTCAATCCTTGTCAACACTCACACACTAAACATATCGAGATTCGATACCACTTTATCCGTGACTGTCACAAGAAAAAGTTGGTAGAATTGAGGAATCCACACTGATGACCAAAAAGCAGATTTTTACACCAAAGCTTTTGACAGAGCAAGATTTCAAAATCTTTCAAAATTAAATGGTTTAAAGAATCTAACATTAGGGATATTTAAGAGGTTGAGTTTGAGGATGACCATGTTAGGACGTAATCCTCACTGGTAAGTCAAATGTTTTTTCTGTAAATAGTTTACATGCTTTCTTAAAAACAAAAATCCAAAAATATATTTTTGATTTTTTAGGGGGAGAAAAAGTTGTGAAAAAATACAAAAACATTGAAACATCATGAAAAATACAAAAACATTAAAAAAATACAAAAAAGAGTTTTGTGTATAAGAGGAGATGATAGTAAATCAGTGGACCATTATAGTACGCTAAAGAAATGTATTGTTTAAAAGGCGTCTAAACAGGTCTTTCTAAGGATATGTCGGTAGGCTTCGCACGTTCAGTAAACGGCTTTCAGGATATAAACCTAAAAAGATAAACTGGTAAATCTATGGCTTAACATCTCTCGGATATATGGGCTTGGTACCCCGAAATTTTGTTTGAGAAAATGCCAGATTCTGAGATACTAGGTCTTTATATTTAGTTGATATCTGGGGTATTATATGAGTTCTTCTGATTTTGCGTCGGCAATGACCTAGAACTTGTATAATACTTTGCATTATTCACCCCAAAGCTGCATAAAAAATGAAGAAAAATGTCATAAAAAGATACGACATTCTGCAGTACAAAAATGAAAAGATTCCCAAGAGGAACACCACCTAAAGTGGAGCCTTCATCTCTTTCTCTGTGCGGAAGTACTAACCTGAGCTCTCAAGGTCTCGCAATTCACCCCTTTACATATATTAGTTAGATATATTCACCCGTGAGATGAAATCTAGGAATCTCGATGCGGGAGTATATTCTGAGGTGGGAAACACAGATTAGGCCATGTTGCTAAAAAATACCTAACATATCTTGAAGACTGTTGAGAAACGTGTAGAGGTTTAAGTGGATCAGTATACCGATAATCAAAAGAAAATCTGTTTAAGAACTTAAAAGTTTCATATAGAATAATGGTACTAGTAATGTGTCTCAATAAACTGATATGATCCTCTAACACAAACTCGCAAAAATATGTCTGTAAATATGTTTGTACATATTGCTTTAAAGTGTTTTTAGTTTAGAAGTCTTCAAAATTTCAAAAAGATTTTATGTTTCTACTTTATTTTCTGACTGCTAGTGATGGAAAACAGATCTTCAAAGTCAAAAGCAACAGAAAGCAGAGGAAAATTGTTTGAATTACGGGCTGGGAGCTAATCTGGAAACAAAGTCTGGTCTGAAACGTTGAAAAGTTCATTAACTTGAAACTTAAAATCTAAGAATAATATCAGTTTTGGTCAAAAGGTGGTAAACCAAGGTCATTAATTTGGACTTGGTAGCCGAAACAGTTAAATAAGGTCATTAACTTAGACTTGATAACTGTGTGGATAATTAAAACTGAAAACAATCGAAAAAGTTGGAAAGTTGAGAAAATCTCAATAGGTCACAATTTTTGGCATGAAAATTGAATTTTCTGCATGAAAATTTGGCTAAACATCACAAGGCCAAATTTTCGCACGAAAAGTAGTGGCCTATATATAAGAGAGACGCTGAACAGATTTCGCACGAAAATCTTTAGAAATTTGGTGCGGATTCTTTGAGTCGACTTGAGCTCTTTCTCTCGTTTCCTCGCCGTTCGACATATTCGATACATTAGGGAGGTTGATTTGCACACTCTTGTAATGGCGAAGGTAGTCACCGAGTTTGAACCGTGAAATTGGACTATTTCGGACCTTAAACGAACTAAAACGTAGATCTAGGATAAACTACCCAGTAAAATCTAAAATTGAACTCTCCAATGTTAAAATCGGCAAGTTTAACTAAGGTTTACCGTTTCAATTTCCAAGAAAATGTCAAAAATTACAAGTGTTTTGAGTCGGTTTGAAAAATTGTTAACTGTTGAAGAAGACAGATTTTCGTACGAAAATCTAGTATTTTCGCACGAAAATTCACAAAAGAAACTGTTATATTTGGGTTCTATTATTGCACGAAAATTAGAGAAAGTTGTAAAGTATAAATTTTCGTTCGAAAATTTAGAGGATTTTGTGTTTGTGAAAAATTTTCTAACTTTTTCACATCTCTCTGTTTCACAGAAAACCAAAGTTTTGCTCCTGCTGCTTAATCGACAAAGAAGTGCCAGAGTTTGCTGCTTAATCGACAAAGAAGTGCACAACTACTGTTGCTTAATCGACAAAGAAGTGCTAGAGTTTGCTCCATTTTCGCTGTATATAGATTTTCTGGAGAGACTGCCGGTATATTATGCCCTTACACATCAACATGACGTTTATGCTTCTCATGTCGATCGTTTTTGGACCCAGCAGAGCTACAAGCCGATTCAAGGGAAATTAAGCCAGTTGTAAGAATAGGACAGAATGATGTGGAAATCACAATTACTGAAGATCTAATTCGAACAGTGTTACACTTTAGGGATGAAAGCGATTATCCTACAGGGTTTACGGAGAAGTTTGTCAAAAGCTGCTTTTACAGAATGGGCTATAATGGTTATGTGAACTCCGCTCCGTTCAAGATTAACAAGCTGGGTCTACCCTACAGATTTCTTGCACACTGCATCACCCGTTCTTTAAGCCACAAGAAAGGGGGTTGGGATGATTTAGTTGATTATCACATGTGTATGATTGTAGCTGTGATTTTGAACAAGCCTTACAACTTCACAAGATGATATTTGATCAGATGGTTATGAATTTGGGTAAGGGTCGATTTTTGCAATACCACGATTTGTTCAGATGATCCTCGACCATTTACACCCCAATCTCGAGAAAAAGAAGGATGATATTTTGGAGTTAGAGCATATGTCTTCGTCTGACCTCCACAACATCAGCAACTACCATAAAGGGGGAAAGGCTCCAACTTTTAAGCCTATTTTTGGAACATTCGTCAAAGCTGATTATTTGCTCCGCCCGAAGGTAAATGGAGGAATGAGAGCAGCGGTGATGAAAGTGAGGAAGCGGATATGATGGAAGACTTCATTGAGAAGCGAAGTATGTGGTATGTTAAAGGCGAGGGTGAGAAAGGGCCATTATGGAAGGATGAAAGCAGGATCTACTTCGTCTGCAACAAAAAGGAAGAAATCTTTAGAAACTTCCTCTTCTGCCCCAAGTGCCAAAAGAAACCAAGTGTTAGCACAGGATTAGTTGATGAACCTAATGTTGAACAGGTGATAGTTGAAGAAACAATGCAAACGGCGGAAGCAGTTCATGTTGAAGAATCTGTCGAAGATACTACTACTACTGATATCGAACGAATGGTTGGTGTTGAAAACGAGGCAGGTGGTGGGGATGATGAAGGGCCATCATCAAGCACTGATTCAGAGGATAGGAGAGAAGGAGAGAGGGAAAGAAAAAGAAAGAAAAGAGCAAGAGAGGATAGAAAGTTGGCTAAGAAAATAAGCGTAAGGCTACAGGTGATGACGATACTACTTATGAGACATCTGAGGCCGAAGAGGACATCTCTGTGATCAAGCCTGCAAAGAAGAAAGCTGGTAAAAGAGAAAAGCGTGCTGCAGCTCGAAAACCTGAGTCTACTACAAAGAAGCTGAGGGTCAAGTTAAAGACAAAGCCTACTGAGACTCCAGTTGCTCCAACAGCTGAAACAACTTCTGAACGTCCTCCATCTCCTCCAACGTCTCAGCCATCTCAAACAGTTGAACCTCCAATAGTTGAACAACATGCATCTCCTCCTCCTCAGCACCCTACCATAGAGACTCATATTCCATCTCCTCCTCCAATAGATGAACCTCCTTTTGTATCTCCTCCTGTTTCATCTCTGCCACAGGCAACTTCATCAGCTCATCCTACACAGCAACATCCCCAGCAGACACCACCTTTGATGATTTTTTCTTTGATATTGGTACTATTCCAGGGGGAGATAGGCTCACAGTTGATGACGTGTAAGTTGGAAGACTCAATGAGTTGGAAGCAAAGTTGAAGAGTGCTGATGAAAAGATTAAGATCCTTGAGTTGATAGAGATATCATCAGGGAGATTCTGAGGTTGGTCACTAACGATAACGAAAGATACTTTTAGGCTTCACAGAAAGTTAGTGCTTATGAAGAAAGGATCAAGGTATGGAAAAATGAGAGGGAGATCCTAAAGGCGACTCTTAGTAGCTACGAGACCGAAAATCAGAAGATAATCCAGAAGATGGAAGAGTACGAGGCTGAGCGAGAGTCAAACAATAGGCACGTTGAGCTTATGAAGAAAATTTTGGTTTGAATTCTGGGTATTTCGTTGGCTGATGAGATAGAGAAAATTGAGAGAGAGGAGGCAAGATAAAGAGTTGCTGAAAGAGAACAAGCTTTGAAAGCTATATCAGATGTAGAAGGTAGAGGAAAGCAAAAGATTGTTGATATTCCTGTCTCTAGCAAGCCTGTGCATGAAGCTGCTACTTCTTCGAATCATGTGATCGAACAATCTACGCCGGAAGCTGAATCTGTGCCAGTATCTTCTGAGATACTCATCTATGATCCAACCGTTGATGAAAGCAAGAGGTTTGTACTTCAGGGGGAAGGGATCTTAGAATAAATGAAGAAAGAAAAGGCGATAGAGAAAAGCGAATTAGAGAAGGAGATTGATGAGATGATAGACGAACATATGATCATTTAGAGAAGGAAGGATTCGAATATGTAGCAAGTTTATTTGATAATGAAAATATGTATGTTGATGCTTACATGAACAACTCTAATTTTTGTACTAACTGATGAATAGGTTCAGGGGGGTCATCGATTGAAGATTGATGAGTCATTGCCAAAACCCAAAGTCATCTACCTTGAGCACGATGTCAAAGAAGGAGAGTATGTTCATAACTACTCAAAAGCTGATCTTGCAGAATTGTTTGGCTTACAAGAAGATTCATTTGAGTTCGATTTTGAAGAGGAGTTAAATAACACAAGCTCAGAGCCGAATGATTATGTTATTGAAGACATCCCGCAAGCAAACGATTATGACAGAGTCATCATTGAAGATTGGGATTCAGATGATAATGAGGAGGCAAGTATTCAGGTCAAGGAACAGATGTGTTTCCTAGCCTTGATGAAATGACTGCTGAAATGAACGATGATATGTTAAAGCAAAAAGTAGAAGAGGCAATAAAAGAAGGAACGACTCCTAAACCACCGACAAAAGAAGAAATCATAGAAATGAAGAAGACATGGTTCAAGGAGATACCACCTGAAAGAAAGTCCGTCATCCATTAGCTTTCTTCACCAGAGACCCTGATGCATCTCTTGGTGACATTATCAGTTGGGGATGGATCGAGGAACTATATGTGTATGCGTTGAAACGTGAGTATGGATTCAATACTTCAAACGACTGGGTGATGTAAAGACCCTGCAAGAATGGGATGTGAAAGAGTTGGTACATACAAAGACGTTTAGTATGAAGCTTCGACCGAATGATCAATGTCAAGTTTGAAGCTGAACATGGTTTCAACAATTGGAAACCACACAAGCCACGTACTGTGACAAAGATCGATCCAGTAACTCAAGAGAAAGATGCGACTTTGAATGTCAAAAGGCCGCGTGTATGAAGAATATGCCCTTGAAGAAAATGGAACAAATTTTTACAAGATTTTTAAATGGTGGCACTATGATTCGAGTACTAGAGAGGCTGTTATTTGTGTAGAGCCTGATGAAGGGTCATGGGTTATGTCTGAAGATCTTTCTAAAACCGTGATCATGCATAAGAGAATATATGGGTTATGGCGTGCAATCAGTGTATTGGATCCGATGTGGCTGGTCAAATGCTCAGAAAAGGATATCAAACGCTTATTCTTCATCAAGATCAGTTATGAAGAAAAAGATAAAGAGCAGGCCATGCAGTTCCAGAAGATTGGTGAACGTATGTTATGCTAACAATGTTAATTCAGGTAATGACTGGAACACCTCATGGAGAAAGCTTGAAGATAAAGAGCAGAAAAAGAAAGATCAGAATGAAGAAAGAATTAAGGCACGACGAAAGATGGCTAACCGTGAAAGATTCAGGTTCGGGAACACGTACAATCGACCTCCTCCTACATATCAAACTCCCATTGCTACAGAGGAGTGTCGAAAGCCATGCAAGTGATTTTTTTGGATAATTCATGTCAAATGTGTTTGAAGATTTTTGCAGAAAAAGTTTTGAAAACTGTCCAAGACTGCGGCAACATCCAAGGGGGAGTCTGTTGGTGCACATATGTCTATTGCCTACGTCTAGGACGAGTCTATTGAACAGATAGGGTTTCGTAGCGTCAGAAGTTTGTTTCTGAAAGTTTTGTATGTTGGTAAATATTTTCGTACGAAAATCTGTTAGGATTTTCGCACGAAAATTTCGTACGAAAATCCAAGCACCTAGTCTCTAGTTGTTGTCAAGTCTTGCCTATAAATAGGTTACTTAGGATGTGTGTTAGGCATGTTGTTTTTGGTGATCAGTGGCGAAGCCCTGCTCGAGTCTGTAATCGTTTCAACGTTAATCAATATACATATGGTTAAACAGTAATCATCACTTATTCTTTGTTTGTTCAATCAGCTAACAATGAATTCCGCCTCTGTTAGCTGAGCAAGTCTGACCGGAAGCTCACAAGTTGGGTCCGATCCTTAGCATTCACAAGTTTTTGTTGTGGGTCCGGATCATGGCGGTTTCAGATGGAAGTTTGGGCGTTAGATAGCAGATTCGGTAGAACGTTATTACAGAAAGGAGTAGAAGTAGAATGCAGCAGAAGTCATACGTTTATTCATTCATACTGAAAGAGCATACATCTTGTCAGGCTGGCGGAGTTCCTGGAGAGGATCCGCCAGCGCCTCCCCTCAGGGAGCTTCCAAAACTTACAAACAAATGAACAAACAACACATATATATAGGGATGAGATTTTCGTATGAAAATGCCCATTTTAGTACGAAAATGACACATATTTTCGTACGAAAATCGACCATTTCGTACGAAACTGACAGATTTCGTATGAAATGTGTCTATTTTCTCATCCGACGTTCGTGCTCGGGTCGTGTGTTCGTATCTAATCTATACAATACTCAACACACGCTCTAACTAGTCTATTCGCACAGTGACAGACACAAAGTGCACTCACAACTCAGATCGATCTGCATCCCCAAAGCTTCTTGTAACTTCTGCCAATATCGCGAGGCTGTCCCTGTCTGAAATAATAGCAACCGGGACACCGTGTCTAGCTACTATCTCGTAGTGTAGATCTCGGCCAACTTATTGGTTTTATAAGTGGTATGGAATGGAATAAAATGTGTGGATTTGGTCAATCGATCTACGATTACCCAAATCGCGTCATGACCACGAGGTGTTCATGGGAGATGGGTCACGAAATCCATCTTGATTGTTCCCATTTCCACTAAGGTATCTCGGGTTGTTGTAACATTCCCGAGGGTTTCTGATACTCTGCCTTGACCTGAGCACAAGTTAAGCATTGGCTTACATATTCTGCCACGTCCTTTTTCATCCCCGGCCACCAATAACACTCTTTATGGTCGTGGTACATCTTGTCTGTATCGGGGTGAATCGAATATTTCGATTTATGGGCCTCTTCCATGATCAATTGTCTCAGCTCCGAACTTACAGGAATCCACACTTGATCCTTAAAATACAACACCTCATCTGTTTTCTGCACCAAGCTTTTCTCAGTTCCGTGCAATCTGTGATACCCATGACGAAACCAGGTACACCTTAATTAGTCCTAAACTTTAAGCATGATTAAAACAATAATTGCGCGTAAACTTTACAAACTTGCATGACTTGTGGGTGTTGGGATTGAACCCTATTAAAAGAACAAATGATATAAAGCCAAATAACACTATCCGAGCTTTGGTTCAACTATCAGAGGTTACAACCTCTGACGTACTTACACTACTTTCCATAAAGACTGCTCATCCTATCATCTGCCTTCACAAAGCTTCAAGGTCTGCCAGAGTTAACAAGGATAGAGGATAGGGATCAGAGTTTAGTCATTAGCTTAGTTAATCAATGTAACATTGCCAAGCACTGATAGTTAGTATAAGCAGTGTTTAGAGTTAGTTACATATTAGTTTCCTTTCACTATCAACCCTGACGTCATCAAAGATGCTCAGAGGTTAGAGAGTTAGTATAAATAGGCAACTCTTGTAACCTTTAAACTCGTCTCTTTAAAGATCAACTTTCACATATCATCTTCTCTGCATTTTCTCATTACCAAACTGTAATTGCAAAGGCTTAGGGGGAGTTTGTGAATCACATGCAAGTTAATTAACTTGAAAGCATGATGATGATGTAAACAAACGACCATTACATGTAGTAAAAGTTTTCCATCTTATTCCACTGCAAATCTCTTTTAATTCAACCATTTTCCATTTTTGAAACAAAAACTACAAGTAATTCAAACTCAGATCCCAACAATTGGTATCAGAGCTTGATTCATCAAATTCGATCTAACAATCGATTTGGTTCGAACAGATCAGCTCTCTTGCTAATCAGTTTGGTTGTTTTTAGCTTGATATTCAGAGTTTTATTACGTTCAAAGTTTTTAAAACAAAATCTGTGAAAAATCAACTAAAAATGTCTAAAAACAACAGATGCCAATTCTTGTTCCTTGTTCAAACCTGCCGATGCTCAAAAGAAATGAATATTTCATTTGGCAACGACGGATGGGTCACATCCGTGCTCAGCAAAACACCGGTTGCTGGAGATCTGTTGCTTATGGACCTCACATTCCAATGGTTCCAAGCACAGAGGATCCAACAAAGCAAGTGCCAAAAAATCCTTAAAACGTTTCGGAGCAGGATTTCCAGAAAATTAATTGGATGCTAAGGCATTTAGCATAGTTGCTTCGGCCTTACCCAATGAAATTTATGCTGGTCTACTCCATTGCAATAGTGCAAAGGAGTTATGGGATGCACTTAAGGAGCAATTCGGTGGGACTGAGGAAGTGATAGAAAGTAATAGAGAAGTTCTAAATCAGCAGTATGAAACGTTTTGTCATTTGAAAGGAGAGTCTCTAACATAATAATTTAAACGTTACAATTGTCTCATCAGTGAACTTAGACTGGTTAACGTGGTTTTTCCTAATTCGACTGTCAATAGTCGTTTCCTTAGATCGTTACCAGATAAGTGGGAGACGGTAGCTTATGTAAGACGAAAATCTGTTGGGTTTAAAAAAATGTCGTTGACACAACTTCATGGGATACTCCTCACTTATGAGAGAGAGTTAAACCAGAAAAAGAAGTTGCAAGATTCTGGCAAAATGACTGATGATTACTCATTGGTAATACAGCTCTTTTTGGCCAAGAGGAGGTTTCTGGCAGCAGTAAGGACCAAAGTTATGATCACCATATAGATATTACATCTGCTGGGAACTTTGGATCTGAAACATATGCACCCAACTATGCTTTTACTGCTAGTGGGGAAAGCCAAATCTCTGACAATCTATCCTTTAAGCTGAATGATTTACAACACATTGAACCTTTTGATCTTGAGGAAATGGATATTTTGCACCAACTGGCCCTATTGAGTGTTAGGGCTAGTAAATTTTATAAGAGAACTAGTAGAAAACTTCCCAGGTTTGCATGGGGGATTGAAGGTTGGGCTGGATAAATCAAAAGTCAAGTGTTATAAGTGTAATAGGCTAGGACACTTTGCCAGAGAATGGAGGTCTCAAAGTTCTGGACCAATAGTGACTCATCCTGGCCCTAGACCTCAGCACACACAAAACACTGCTCATTATTCCCAATATGCCCCTACTCAACATGTTCAAAACACTGCCCACTTTGCACATCCTGCTACCACTGTTCCAGTGCATTGTGTTCAATCCACTGCTCCACAAATTCAATATGTTCAGGCACCATCTCATCCTCAAGTGCTTGTTCAACAAGCACCCATTGTTACACAACCTACTCAAACCACTGCTAGTCCAGCAGAAGTTGGTCAAACAAAGCTTTTTCACACAAAGTTATGTTGACTGGAGCAGTTTGCCTGAGGATTTGACTGATGAAAACTTTGCTTATAATGGCCAAAAATGATGTTGAACAAGAATTTTGTTTAATGACTGTAGAGACAATTGCTAAAGGTGTTGAATCAGTGGAGATAGTGTCAAAATCTGATGAAGTTCAAGTTTGTGATGAAACAGTAGTTTCAAGTGAAGAAAGAAAATGCTGCTGATAAGGAAAAGAACTCTCCTACAGATCCATGGAACATTGATGTGTGTGAAGATGACTGTGATTGTGCTCTCATGGCTGCTACAAAGGTATCACCTCAGATCCTTAAAGATCTATGTTCTGACAAATGCATTATTGCTTTTGCAAATATCAAAAAGGTGAATGAAACCTGAAAAACAAAATTTTAGAAGATGAACTTAATTTTGAAAAACTGATTAAAGAGTTAAAATCAAAGTTAAGTGAAAAAGATTCTGAAATGAGGAGCCTAAGACATGAATCAAGCATAACCAAGGACCAACTCCAAACTATGGTAGACAAATACCAAGTTTGTAAAAGGAGTTAGAAGAAACCCAAGTCACTTGTGAAAAATGGGTTGAGTCCTGCAAAGGTTATGAAATTATGCTTGATGCTCAGATCAAGAGCAACATCAAGTTAGGTGTAGGTTTTAGAGCCTATGATCAAAATGAGAAAAATGTTGCTGAAATTGATTCTGAGGTGGTTGAAGTTGTCCCTATAAATTTGGCTGGTGAAGAGATAAAAATCACAGATAAAGCTGGAAACAAAATTGTTTTGGAAAAACCAGAGGTTTCAACAAAAAATAAAGAAATTGAAAATTATCAATTTAAACCAACCTGGTCAGATGAATGTGATATCTTAGAGAAATTTAAGCCAATGGACTTCACAACCACTGATGGTACTAAAGCCCCAAAAGCACTGGTGATCCCTATCAAAGATGTGCCAGCAGAGGTTACAACCACTGCTGAGAAAAAGTCTGATAGGAAAAGAAGAGTAAAGATTAAAAACTTGTTTTGTGAATTTTGTGAAAAAAGAAATCATGTGGCTGCAGATTATTTTCTTTTAAAAGCCTATGACATTAACAAAACTTGTGTTAATAAAAACTCTTCAAAATGCACCATCTGCAGCAAAACAAATCACTCAACTCAACAGTGTGCTTATCTCAAAAACTATGAACAAAAGGTAAAAGAGATCAAGGCAAAAGCACTTGAAAGAGAAAGTTTAAGTTCTGTTGGAAATAAATCCAAGCAGAGTTTTGAACAAACTGAAACATCTGTTACAAAAGCCTTAAACAAAACCTATGTTCAAAGAGAGGTGCAAGTGATAGATGCCCCACTTTCAAACTCATTTCCAAGAGGGTATGGCCAACCTACTTATAAAAAGGTTCCTCATGCTTATGAAGGTTACAAAAAGCCTTCAAAGCAAAGAGTAAACAGGCACCCTTATGGATACAATCATCTGATAGGAAATGGTCAAGAGCAGATGTTATAAGAAAATTTCAAAGCCTCTGACCATTATCCTAGACTTGAGGCTGGACCATCTGTAACCCCATCCAAAGCCATTTTGGCTTTGGAGACCAATCTTAACTGATCTATTTACTTAAATGTGCAGGGACCCTCTACTTGCCTTGATAGCTTATGGTATGTAGATAGTGGAGGTTCCAGGCACATGACAGGATGTAGAGGCCTTTTCAAGGACTTCATGGCTCATTGGGGGGGGGGGTGATATATCTTTTGGTAATAACTTAAAGGGAAAGGTTTTAGGGTCTGGGTCATTCTGGCTGGTAAACTCAAGTTTGAAAATGTGAATTTGATTGACAATCTAAAATTTAACCTGCTGAGTGTCTCACAAATGAGTGACAGAGGATATCGATCCTTCTTCACTAAGAAAACTTGTCAAATTTTGGGACCAGAGGTTGTTAAAAGGATTGATCAAATCATTGCTGAGAGCAAAGCACAACTCACTGCACACAGAAGTGAGAATGTGTATGTGGTAGATATGCTAAAAGATAATCCTATGTCTGGGACATGTCTATTCTTAGTTGCTTCTAGCAAAGAGACTGAGTTATGGCATAGAAGACTTGGACACACAAATCTTAAAACTATCACCACACTCTCAAAACAAAGTCTTGTAAGAGGCTTGCCTCATAAGCAATTTTCTTGTGATGAACATTGTGTTTCCTGTTTAAAAGGCAAACGACATAAAAGTTCTTTCAAATCAATTGAAGAGTCCAAAACAAGCCAGTGTTTACAACTGTTGCACATGGACTTGTTTGGCCCAGTGCAAATCATGAGCTTAAAACACAAAAGGTATTGCCTAGTGATAGTTGATGATTTCTCTAGGTTTACATGGACCTTCTTTCTTCATTGTAAGGATGAAACTGCAAGCATTTTGCAAAACTTTGTCAAACAAGTAGAAAAGCAATTTGATCTTCCAGTAAAAATCTTTATAAGTGACAATGGAACAGAGTTTAAAAATAGGGAGTTGGATGCTTTTTGTGAGTCAAAAGGAATTGTTAGACAATATAGCATTCCAAGAACTCCAGAACAAAATGGGGTGGTTGAAAGGAAAAACAGAACCTTAATTGAATCAGCAAGAACTATGCTAGCAGATTCTGGTTTAACCCTGTCCTTTTGGGCAGAGGCTGTAAACACTGCTTGCTATGTTCAAATTAGAGTTTTGATTAACCCCAGGCATCAAAAGACTGCCTATGAGATTTTGTATAAAATCAAACCTCTGATTTCATATTTTAAAATTTTTGGCTGTCCATGTTTCATTTTAAACTTAAAAGATTCTATATCTAAGTTTGCAGCCAAAATTGATTGTGGTTATTTTCTGGGATACTCAACCACTACCAAAGCCTACAGAGTTTTTAACTCTAGGACAAAATGTGTTGAAGAAACTTTAAATGTGAAGTTCAATGAACTGTCATCACTAAAAATCCCAGTAAATCCTGCAGAGCTTTTTGATTTAGATAAATTCACATTTGCTGATGTTTCTATCAAGCTAGACAATGCAGGTACACCACAATCATCTGAAGAAGTTCAAGATGAAGGATATGACTGTGTGCTTCCACAAACAAAAGTCTATTCTTCAAACAGAGGATCAAGTGCTACAAGCTCTTGTGTAAACTCTGCCACTTCTGGGTCAACAGTGGTTGATCCTCAAACCTCTGCCAGTTCACAAAATCAAACATCTGTTGATAAAAGTTCTACATCTAGGCACCAAAATCATCAGAATGTTACCTCTATACCCCCAATACCACCACCACCATTCTCATCAGTGGCTGATACTTCAATTTCACCAGCAGAGGTTAGCTCAGATGATACACATTTGCAGCCATCACCTCAAAATGCTATTGTTCCATACCAAGGTGATTTGATTTATCTCAAAAGCCATCCAGCAGATCAAGTTATTGGCAACATCAAATCTGGAGTGCTCACACGAAGCCAATCCCAAAATATTTGTCTTTTTGCTGGTTTTCTATCACTCATACAGCCAGTCAAGTACCAAGAGGCACTGAAAGACAACAGCTGGGTAGAAGCCATGCAAGAAGAACTCCTTCAGTTCAAAAGACAACAAGTTTGGGAGCTTGTGCCACTGCCAAAAGATGTAAGTCCAATTGGCACAAAGTGGGTCTTCAAGAACAAAACTGATGAAAGGGGTATGGTTGTCAAAAACAAAGCAAGGCTCGTGGTTCAAGGCTACAGACAGGAAGAAGGTATAGACTATGATGAGACTTTTGCTCCTGTAGCAAGGTTGGAAGCTATTCGCCTGTTCTTAGCTTTTGCTGCTAACCACAACATAAAGGTGTTTCAAATGGATATAAAGAGTGCATTTTTGTATGGAAAAATCAAAGAAGCGGTTTTGTCAATTTCAAGGTTTTGAAGATGCATTCCATCCTGATCATGTATACAAGCTCAACAAAGCATTGTATGACTTGAAACAAGCACCAAGAGCCTGGTATGAAACTCTATCCACTTTTCTATTATCCATAGCGTTTACTAGAGGCAAAATAGATAAAACCCTGTTTTTTAAAATGGAAAGGAAAAGATTTGATGCTTGTCCAAATTTATGTGGATGACATCATTTTTGGATCCACATGCACTGCTATGTGTGAAGAGTTTCAAAAACTCATGGCAGGAGAGTTTGAGATGCGTGCAATGGGTGAGCTCCAATGTTTTCTTGGTCTCCAAGTTAAACAATTGCACCATGGTACATTTAACCATCAAAACAAGTATGTGAAAGAACTGCTTAAAATGTTTGATATGGATGATTGTAAACCATGTAGCACACCCAAGGCAAGCTCCAAGCTAGTCACCATTGATGGTAAAGATGACCTTGTTGATCAAACTCTTTATAAAAGCATGATTGGGTCTTTATTGTGCCTAACTGCATCAAGGCTAGATATCATGTTTGCAACATGTGTTTGTGCCAGATCACAGGCATTAACTAGAAAGTCTGACCTTATTGCTGTAAAAAGGATATTCAGATACATAAAAGGTGCTCCCACACTTGGTATCTGGTATCCAGCTAATGGCAATATTGAGCTTTCAGTTTTTTCAGATAGTGAATTTACTGGGTGTAAAACTACAAGGAAGTCCACATCAGGAGGATGTCAATTCCTAGGTGATTGTCTAGTGTCTTGGCAAAGCAAAAAACAGGTTGCAGTTTCAACATCCACTTCTAAGGCAGAGTATATTGCTGCTCTTTAAAAGTCTGATCACAACATCTGTTTGCTCAAAACCTCTGATAGGCTTTAAAATCTTATCCACTGATACAGTGTATCCTCTGACTTCTACTTTTCACCTCTTCAAAACCACTGATGGCTATCCTCTGATAGTGTTAAACAAAATCAGTATTGTCCAAACCTTTTCCTAAAACAGTGTTTGCCACATCAACGGTTATTTTTCTCATCAGAGGTTACACGTGGCCAGATGTTAGCCATCAGATCTTGCAACAGATGCCACGTCATGTTCACTTTTTCAAAACCCGTATAAAACCCCTGTTTTATCTCACCAGTGGTTACCCTGAACTGTGTCGATTTCAAAATCTCAAAACAGTTCTTCTCTGAAACACCATGGCTCCCAAATCAAAATCTTCAATATCCAAAGCAAATCGCAAGAAGAACCTCCACCTTTCACTCTCATAATCAAAACCCCACACAACTACACTGCCATACTTGAAGAAAACGACGCAAATACTCGCTATCATCCAATGATTCGAATTTTGGAAAAGTTTAAATTATTGCACATGTTAACCGTTAAAGCCCCTATTTACATTGATGCTCTTCGCGATTTCTGGAAAAATGCAAAGGTTCACTCATCTGCTGATGGTGTTCCTTATACAACAATTTCAAGAGTAAGGGGAGTGTTGATGCAAATTAGCCCCTAATCGATCTCTCAAGTTTTCAAGTTAAATGACATACAACACCTTGTGTCATTTCCCAATAATGAGATCCAAGCAGAGTTTCTGGAAAGAGGTTATATCGGCCAGATGAAAGGTATGACCATTTTTAAACCTAACTTTCCTGCTGAGATGAGATTTTTCTTTCACACCATTCTTACTTGTCTCTCAGCAAAATCCACTGCTTTCAGTGAAATCCCATTGAACATGCAATATCTGGGGTATGCAATTTTAACTGACACCGATTTGAACTACTCCCAGATATTGTTCAATGATCTTGTGAATAATTTTAAAAATATTGAAAAAAGAAAATCTTTTTTGATGCATCCACGGTTCTTGAGTGTTTACTTACAGGATCAAATTAAAGGTCCTGAAAGTAAAATTGGCGCTGTGGTTAATCCAGGCCGCCTCAATCATGAAACCTTCACTAGAATAACAAACCGAGATAAAGTTGAGAAAACACAAGTAGAGGAGGATGAGCAAGTTTTACCAGAACAAAATGTTCAAACTCAACCTCTTGCTACTGAGCCCACTACTCTTGGTGGTCAGGGCAACACAACCGCTACCCTGAAACCCACACCAAAAATTTCCAAAAAGAAAACCAAAACAACCTCCAAAAAGCCCACCAAACCCAAAAGGGTCCTCTGGAAGATGAGATCCCAGAGGTTAACCATGTGACAGCACCAAAGTCACAAACCACTGCTGCTACTTCTTCACAGCAGATGGTTCAAAGATCTCCCACCGGCTTTGAAACTCCTCCTTCTTCCTCACAAAAGGAAAAGGTTGTAGACACAGGGACACCACTTTATGAAGCTCTAGATCCACTTGGGTCTATCTTCCACAACCCCTCTCCCAGGGAAATATCGCTTTCAACTCAACCACCTTCACCAATACCTTCACTTCCACCCACAATTGTACCTTTGCTGAATGCAATTGAATTAGTTCTGACACAAACCAGCACTTCTCAACAACCTATTACTGAGAATATACTTCATCCAATGGCTGGGTCTGATTCTTTATTCATTGCTAGCCCATCAGCAAATGAAGAGGCTACATCCCTTAGGTTTCATGTAACCCTTGGTGATAGTTCAACACAAGCAGCCACTACAATTGCTGAACTCCCTAGTTCTCAGTTGGACAGTGGTTTCATTAATAAGACTTGGTTGAAGGCAACCACTGCTGAGGCAACAACTGTTACCTTTATTGTGGGAAGTCCCCAGTACCAAGACAAAGGGGCATCTATGTTTGAAGCTGGTCCTAAAACCACTGCTCATGATAACATAGATATAACTACCACAACTGGTAGGAGTTCAGATGATCCTATTAAATTAGGTGATGATCTAAAATACCAGGATTTGACGAAGAGAGTGACCAGAATAGATAAATCTGTTGGTGAAATCAAAGATTTACTAAAGCAGATGATAGCTACAAAAAGTCAACCCTCTGTTCTATCCACTGCTGATCTCAAAGAAGCTCTTAACCCTCTGTTTCAACATCAACAACATTGTTTGGATTTACAACACAAGCATCATGTGAATAATGTTCGAAACATGTTTGAATCAAGGTATCAAGACACTGCAGCAGACATTAAAGCCATCAAAGCACATCTACTCACAACCACTGGCCATGCACCTCCAACGGTTATATTTGTTACAACAGATGAAGACAAAAATAGGGAGAAACCTTTGGTTCCAAAGAAGCTAACAATAGATGATGATAAGGCCAGACCTACATTGAACATTCCAAGACCTGATGGTTCAAAGAAGATAGATTTAACTGAAGAACTTGTGGCCAAGGCAAGGGCTAGTCACAAGAAGAATGTGACCGAGGAGAGCAGAGTGTTGGTTGAGAAAAAGATTGATCAGCAAAAAGAAAAGGGAGAGGTTGGTACTTCATCAAAAAGAGCTCCTGCTAGAAAAGCCAGGCAACCAACATCCACACCTCCTAAAACTAAGCCTGAAACCAATCCAACCATGAAAACTTCTGCCTCTCAAAGACCTATCACATCTTCCAAACCACAACCCACATCAACACAAGCAGATGTTACAGCAACTGTTATGTCAACATCTGTTGATACAGCAGAGGTTGCAATAGATGCAACTCCATCCACTGCCATGATCGCATTTCCCACATCAACTCAACCATTATCCACACCACCAAAAATCCCACAACCACCATCACCTACTTTAAGGTTTAAAAGGAGGAAAATCACAAAAGTGATAAATGATGATGAGATCGTTGCACCTCTTCCACTATTATCAACACCAGTGATCCCCACATCAATGCTTACAACTTCTTCAACTCTTAAAGTCATTCCTGCATCAAAGTTGCATCCTCTTGATTTACCAGCAGTCAGGGAAGAGATCCTAAGTTTCTTTTCAGAGGATGACCTTGATAAAAGAACAATTCTATCCCTTGATGGCTATCCAAGACCAGCAAATGTTGATGCCTATCTAGAATTGAAAAAGAAGCAAGCAGAGGATATTGCCAAAAGAGAACCAGCTGGTAAAAATGATAGAGAGATAAAGATTATCATGTCCTTTCAACTGAGTAAAGTCACCATTCTACCAAATTTTGTCAAGGATCTGAGCAACCAGTTGTCAGTAAGGGAAGATAAGTTGCTCAAGAGTGAACTCATTGAGTATATCATAGAAAAGAAGATGTATAAGGAAATACGGCCACAGTTTAGGGATTGGAGCATAGATGAAGTGAGGGAGGAAATCAACAGAATGCAAGAAATGTTGAAAGACCCTCTTAAAAACCAACTCCTCCCAACTGGGATTTATACAAGTAAGATATCACTGAAAATGCCTTGAAGTTGAAGAGAATGCAGCAAGAACTGATTCAAAATCATTATGGTTCCAAAAACAAAGTGATGAGATGGGGTGAGGTGAGGGTGCTAGACACTTACAAAAGTTTGGAAGAAAGAAGGAAAAAGGATCCATCCATGCCTCCCAAGCCTGACTATTCAAAAGAAGATGCTATCCTCAGAGCTCAACTCTCTAAAAGGTCCAGCTCAACATCTGCCCACTCCACACTTGCCCTGCAACACAGGAAAAAGCAAGGGGAGATGAATGAAAAGGCTGACAAAGAGTTTGAGGATACATTTATGAAAGAAGGGATTCAAAATATGATTGATTATCACACAGATGATACAAGTGCCAAGCTGGCCAAAGATTTATCAAAGATGGCTCATTTACAAACCTTTGCAATAAAAGCTCCTTCAAGAAAACCATCAGACCCAAAAATTCTAAAATGGAAGGTCTACAAAGACACCCATGAATTGACATTGCTCAAGTCTGATGGTGCAGCCACTAAACTGTCCATGGAAGATGCTTATGAGCTTACAGTAGAAGACTTCCAAGAACTACTATGTTTAGAGCTGGTGAAGGATGCTGATGACATGGAATCTCTTAACTTTGAACATCAATTCAAAGGTCAAATAAGAGAATTCCTTCTGAGGAAAAAAAATCAAGAATAAAGTGTTTTTGGCATCATCTGTTCCAGGGGGAGATTGTTGGGATTGAACCCTATGAAAGGAACAGATGATATAAAGCCAAATAACACTATTCGAGCTTTGGTTCAACTATCATAGGTTACAACCTCTGATGTACTTACACTGCTTTCCATAAAGACCGCTCATCCTATCATCTGCCTTCACAAAGCTTCAAGGTCTGCCAGAGTTAACAAGGACAGAGGATAGTGATCAGAGTTTAGTCATTAGCTTAGTTAATCAATGTAACAGTGCCAAGCACTAATAGTTAGTATAAGCAGTGTTTAGAGTTAGTTACATATTAGTTTCCTGTCATTATCAACCCTGACATCATCAAAGATGCTTAGAGGTTAGATAGTTAGTATAAATAGGCAACTCTTGTAACCTTTAAACTCGTCTCTTAAAAGATCAACTTTCACATATCATCTTCTATGCATTTTCTCATTACCAAACTGTAATTGCAAAGGCTGAGGGGGGAGTTTGTGAATCACATGCAAGTTAATTAACTTGAAAGCATGATGATGATGAAAACAAACGACCGTTGCTTGTAGTAAAAGTTTTCCATCTTATTCCGCTGCAAATCTCTTTTAATTCAATCATTTTCCATTTTTGAAACAAAAACTACAAGTAATTCAAACTCAGATCCTAACAGTGGGCTATGTGTCACACCCTCAATTTCCACTTGCGAAGTTTTACCGCGAGGCGTGTGAACAAACCAGAATCTGAAACACTAGTACGTCGAACGACTCTATATGATTTAATAATACGTTTTCAAAAATCATTTGTCGTAGATTTTATATTGTCTTGATTAGTTACCAATATTTAGCAGAAGCATCAGTTTTTATAGTTTGAGCGGAAGCATAAATAAATAGTGAAGCGGGCGCCAACACAAACGCCAAAACAAATGAAAAACCCCAAAACAATATTTATAAATAAGACTCGATAAAAGATGTCTTGTTCAATGCATGTGCGTGCACCTAGAGCTCCTAGCGTCCTGAGAAACATGTAAAGAAACAAGTGTCAACATTAAAGATGAGTGAGTTCACAGGTTTTCATAAATTCGTTTGTTCGGTTATAGTTTGTTTTCTCCGTTATCCCTAACCCGGGATAACGAATTGGTTCCATTATTCCAACCCGGAATAATAAGTTGTTGCTTCCAATATTCCAAACCCGGAATATTAAGTTGTTGCTTCCAATATTCCAAACCCGGAATATTAAGTTGTTGTTTCCATTATCCTCAACCCGGGATAATACAGTTGATTCGTAATTAAGTTCAATGTTAACATATATAGGTAGCTAGCCTAAAGTTATGTCACGTAAGTGTTCGCGATCGAAGCTGACTGTTGTGCCTCCGTTTTGCCAGGCCTATCACTGACCATGGCGAAGTTAGGCCGAATTATTCACCCGTTGACCATACCCGGTCGGCTAGCGCGACTAGCTCGGATGGGGCTTGTCGGGCCCAGTAGTACTACTTATAACTCCCCCGCTATTAAACCCAATACTAACGATCCGAGAGATTGACGAGGACTTAAGTGATAAAGCTGCTTAGTGACCATAACATTACATTAACATTAACTTAGTTACCGAATAGTTATGTGACGTTAAATTCATATAACGTAAAGAGATTGAGTTTGAGAGTGTATACATGTTTCTCCCCCTGTTGTTTAAAAACCGGATAAAGTTAGGGGCCGTGAACTCACCTTTATTTGCTCGGTTAGTGTAGCAAAGAAGTTATAAGAGATGGGACCGCTAGTTGCGTCCTAACAAACCAATTAATTCCAAGTCAGTGTGTGAACACACCAATACAAATTCTACGCGTAATTTTACGCACACAATGATACACACATACAACATATCTAACACTCAAACATGCATGAAAGTATCCTCATGTGAACCTAGTGATTAAAACAACTTATCATAAACATAAACCAATCCATGCCACAATTTGGTGCACACAATCACAAGTTATCAAATTTCAGCTTAACACTCATAATTCAGCTGTTTTCTGGGATTTTTATAAAATAGTTCCAACATTCCAAAAATTCCAATATTTTTTACAGTAGGTGAAATTTATACCATAGAAATTTATATAAATTTTCCAAGTCCTAAATCTTTACCAATTAACCATAAATATTAATATACTAGGCTGCAGTCAGATTTATCACTTTCTGACTGCAGTCCACGAAAGAATTTATTTAAAAATCACCGATCGTCCAATTAACAAAATTCCAGTTGGAGTTGCCCGGAAATTTCCTTACCTAATTGCTGTACAAAATTCATGACTCAACTCTCTACTGATTTAAAAATCCAACTCGATAAACAACTAACAAAATTTCAGGACTTTCACAGCTTTAGTTACTGAACTTATTTGGCCCTTTAAAAATATCAAATGACTTCAGAAAATTATGAATCCAGCGCCATTAGATTCCTTATTCAAATCTCTACGTTCTAGACATCAGAAAATCCGTTTTTCGACAACTAATGACCAAGTTACAGCCAGATGAAGTCGGCTGTAACTATTACTCAGCAAACTGTTTTCAGCATAATATTACCATAACTTGCATAAACCGTTCCTATGATCAACCTAAGCGAGCAAGAACCGATTTCTAATTATAGATCACTACTAATAACATATCCATGCAAACCGTAGTTCATACTTCTAGTTTTTACAAACAAACATACTGGCAAACTTACAAGTTCCGCAAACAATTTTACATGCAAACAAGGATAGTTCAGCCGATTACTTTCAAACACGTATAATCCGAAAACAAACCAATTAATCATTCAAGCACATATATCCGAACATGATCTTGTAATCCAAAGATAAACCCTAACCTTTGATTGCTAGGTAGTTAGCCAAGACTTGGACAAGAATGATCCGACTGTTCAAGCAAGATCACGATCGAATGGAATGAAGAATCTGTTGTCGCGACCGGGAGATGATGTAGGCTGTTTTGTGATCGAATAGAGGTGAACAATGGTTGATCTTGCGACTGAATGGAGGTGAACAAGGGCTGTTTGCGGTTGAATGGAATGGATGATCGGCTGTTCGCGATCAATGGAGCAAGAGAAGGCAGCCGACGGCTGTTTTGTTTGTTAGGGTTTGTGTTTGTGAATGAAACATGCATGGGTGTGTGTATATATAGCGCAAAGGAGATGAGGGTTACGGTTAGGCTTAAGCTTGTGGCCGAGGGACTTGGGTTGGGTCGGTTTGGGTTTTACGCAATGGGTTTGGGGTTTGGTTTGCACACGGGTTAGTTTGGTTTGATCTTGCGGTTTTTGGGCTTGTTCTCGGTTTGGGTTTGCGGTTTGGGTTGCATACGGCCGAGAATGGCTTAAGGTTTAAGATCTAAACTTGGTTAATTCCTGGAGTCACAAGGAATCAAAGTTGGTTCGTGTCGCGGTTCGGTTCGTGCACATATTTATTATATATACATATATTTTGTAACTAACACAATTCACGTAATCACACACCACGTATTCATTAACTCATACACGTTCATACACATAGCACGTAATTAGTTTGACAAGTATTACGTTTAAGTTATCCGAAAAACCCGGGATGTCACACTATGCTAAACAACCTTTGTTATGTCTCGGAGGAATCTGAGAGCACGTCATGATTAACATGATACTATTAAGGACCAACGATGCAAGGTTGGTGTCCTTAGCCTTTGACAACGTGTTAAACGGGGACTTGACGTTTAACAGCGCATTAAATATCGACTGTGATTATTAGGCCAATGATAGGGCCCTTTATGATTCTGAGTTCACGAAACATTTTGATTACGTGCCATAGACTAGGACATAAGATTAGACACAAATCGGGGCTCGGGCACGCAAAACGAGACGGTTCCCGGTTAGGGAAAGGTTTTGTTCTAAGAGCAACGAAAGACAAACCAAACATGCAAGGAATGGTCAGTCAAGCCTAGAAATGCTTAAACTAACGTAATACGAGGCTTTTATGATTAAAACATAACTGTGCTCGGGTTTCGAGACGGTTATGCTTAGTTTTTAAAACCGAGTCTTTTGACAGTAAGAACGCGAAAAACGGAGCCCGTTTTGCAAATCGGAGACACGTGTGGGACCCGAAAATGAACCTAAATGCAACCCGGAAGATAAACATCATCTTTTAATGCGCGTTATAGAAGCACGAGATGGCCCAAGTGGACCCCACCCCAAACCGTCACCCCCTTTTATATATTAAAAAAAATTTCTTTTTAATCCTCATTTTACCACAAAATTTCCACAAGTTCCTCCCAAAATTCTGCCATAAACACTTTATAATCAGCTGATCATCCTTCAATCCATCACTAAATCAAGGTGATTTCACAAGTTTTAATTGGTTTTGATTGTTATTTCTTGATTAAACGCGATTTATAACCGAAAAACCCATTTTAATCCATGAATTTTGGAAGGTTTAAACAAGTTCTTGGCTGAATAAGAACACCTTGGAAATTTCCAGGTGTTATATGATAGCCAAGACCATGAAACTTCAGGTTTTGATACTCTAATCGACACCTATTCGACCAAAAATGCGTAACAAAGTTCTAGGCCGAAAAACAATAAAATAAGGCTTAATTGATCTAAGTTCTAGCATATTTAGATTTTACTTGATATGTAGGTACTGAATATAGCACCCACACACTTCGGGACTCACAAGGAACGCTTGGAAACGAAGCATGCGCTAGGTATAACATCCGAGAACCGAAACTAGGATAGGCAGAATTTTGTTCTGCCTATAACTTGGTCTGTGATACTTGGATTGAGCTGAAATTTGGTGTGGTGATGTAGGGTATTGACAAGAGTATCCACGTAAAATTTTAGAAGTTTTCGAAGTTTTACGATTTTGGTGAATTTTTTACTGTTTTATCAAAACAAATCCTGAAAAAAAATACCAAACAGAGTCAATAAATTACTAAATTTTTCAGGAACACTAAGAAACACATAAGAAAAGTTATGGGAAGTTTCGGAGTCCATTCGTTGAGTTTTGATTCGAGTTAAAAATCTCAAATTTTTGGAGTTTTCGGTAGTTGGAAGACCGAAACGAAATCGGAAAAATCTCAAATTTTTATGAGAAGTTCCTGGACATGCCAGGGATGTTCTGGAATTTTTTGTGAATTTTTGGACAGTTGGTGATAATTAATGTTAATTATTTGGTTTAATATTGTTTTTCAAATAATTTATTTAAATAGGAAAAAGCCAAAATAAATTGCCAAATTATTTTCCCATAATATACAGATTTTTGCTGATTTATATAAAAATTTACAGATTTTATTCAAATTCTAGATTAAATGAGAACTTATGGAATTAAAAATGGGTTATTTTAAATCAATTTTGGCAGTTTACCGTATAACGAACCTGCCAAAACCGGGAGCTGACCCAACCCGACAAATTCTAAAACTGGAACACTGGGAGTATTCTGGGAGATTCCTGGGCAAATTGGACACTAAGGGGTGTGTCCTAAGACAGTTTGGGAGAATTCCTGACGGTGAAAAAGGAAACTCAAATTTGGGCAATCTAGACTTCCCAAACACTCAAACTCCCTTGATGAAAGTTAATCATTCTTAAATAACCACATGTTGGCACTATTGGTATTCCCGTACCATTACCCGAACATGTTAAACTACTGACTTTTGCTGGCACGCGAAACGTGCCCGGAAGCAAAACTGAAAACTAATACTACCCTGATCTCCATCACCATACCAGTGTCCTATAGACTCAATCCGGAGTGAAAACTCTTGACCGAATCCAAGTTATAACCATTACCAACTTAGATACTGATTTAAGTCCATACTTGCATGTGTGTTATTGAAGTTGATCCAGTTGCTTGATCACTCTTGTATTGAGACTACTACCCGCACAGTTAGTTCACTTCCCCACTTTTAAATTGTTTTACTGTTTTCTGGGGACTTGCATGTTACAAACTATGTTAATTACACCAAGTTGTGAGTGAGTTCACTTCCCCGCTTTTAAATTGTTTTACTGTTTTCTTGGGACTTGCATGTTAAAAACTGTGTTGATTACACCAAGTTGGGAGTGAGTTTCACTCCACCACTTTTAAACTGTGTTATACTGTTTTTTGGAGTGACTTACATGTTACGAAATTTCGTTAATTGCACCAACTGTGATGATGTGAATTATCTAACACACGAACACACTCCCCTCTACAAGTGATTAGCGTAAGTTGTGGGCAGTGGATAGTACTATTGGTCTGACAGGCCTAGTGCCGCCAGGCCGTGTCGGTGGGACACGGCGTGTAGGCAACCAAGCACTGCACGCGTCCTAAACTTGGTTATGTTGTTGGGCATAACTGCAGGGGAACAATGAACTGCTTGTGATGCAGTTGGTGGGAAGTGTCTGGGGTGACACGACCCTGTGCAATGATGTGTCTGTATGACATGGAGACTGTGACCAGTGCGATTAAACTTGTTAACATATATTGTTCCACAACAACTAAATCAGTGGAACTCACCTACAGCATGTAGCTGACCCTTTTTAAAACTAACATGCATTTCATGTAAGACTAAGCAGGAATAAGGCTTGTGCATGTTGATGGCTTGGGTAGCAAACTGTAGCAGAATAAGGGCTGTAGTGGCTCATAGTTTCGTACTTAAACTTATGGTTTGTAATATGATACTTTATGTATGTTGTAACCGAGGTTCCCTCTTTATGTGATATCATGTTTTTAAATTATGGGAAATACCATGTGTCTGTCGCACCCTGCAATTGTCTTCCACTACGAGTCGGGGTGTGACAGAAGATGGTGTGAGAGCCATCGGTTATAGCGAATTAGGTATCCCTAAAGAACCTAGACTATAATCCTAAGTTAGTCTCCACACGCTGAGAACCTCTAGAGATTGAGTAGTATGGCTGCCCTGGTGGGGTAGCTAAATTATCGTGGTCCGGAACACAATAATTTATCTGCTCATACTTGGGAGTTCTGGGAACGTCATTGAGATAAGACGGGAATCCGTCTACTAACGTCACCAACCATAAATATTTTTTAAAAATCTTAAAATCAAAACTGTGTGCAATACGTGATTATGTGTATATTTGTGAAATGTTGAGTTCGGTTAGTTGGTCAGTAGAATCAGCGTTGTATGTGGTTTTCTTTCTACAGCTATCATGTCGCATCATTCGAGTCGCCAGACTACTTCTCATACGGAGACCAATCCTGAGGAGGATCCGCTGATACCCCCTTGACATCGAGCAACAAGCCAGATCCTTCTGGTTACTGTTGTGGTCCTTACCCACCCAGACCTCGTACTAGGCGCGAGGGAGAGGTCTCGAGCGCCTACCGTTCTCCATCTTATCATCCGACTAGCTCCTCGGAGCATACTCGTACCCCAGACATTGCTATCCAGTTAGGACCGATCCCCCGGAGCCCTACTCCCGCTATGGAGCATTGGGAGTGGGAGTCGGTTGCACCCCGCTTACCTTCACAGAAGACTCCTCCCGATCCTCATACTCCTTCCACCCCGAGTGCTTATTTACCATCTTCACCTAGCTCTCATGAGATACCCACCATTGGCCTCTGACAGACGGCTCGTCGGAGGGTACTTACACGTGTACCTGTGTTCACACCACCAGTTTCCCCTATCCGTCCGAGACCATCACCTATAGCGACCCAGCAACACTTTACTGCCTGTTTCCTTACACCACCTAGAGACGACCTTTCTCCTTTTCACACTTACGAGCAAGGTGGCCCTTCTCGCCCGGTTAGAGTGTCTACACCCCTAGTCTAGGGCATACCAGTTCCTCCTCAGGAGACACCTGCTCCCATCACCGAGAGCAGTTTGATGGGGTATTTGTTTGAGCAGATTTCATTGTTGCGGATGGCGCGGGATGATGACGAGCAGCATGGAAGAGTGATGGGAGATTACTTGATCCTCTTACAGCAGGCGATCATTGCATTGCAGCAGGGTATGGGTTATGTTCATCAGCACCAGGATCATTTTCGGGCGATGCTGTATGGATGCATCTGTACTATCATAGGCCTGGTGGTAGGTTTTGTAGGTTTGACGTGTTAGTTGTGGCGATCTTTGTATGGTTTTCTTTATAGTGTAGACAGATATTATGTACTTTTTGCCTATCCTACTAAGCACTGGGTTATGCCCATGTCGAGGTGGTGATGTAGTCGTAGTGTTCTTTGTTTTTGTGGTTGGTGTTTCTGTAGTATGGCATATGTAAATCACTTCGGTGACATGTTTTGACAGCACATCTAAGCACTGGCCCTTATGGGTTAAGTCTATGTGCAAATTTTGACAGTTATATGATGACAGATATTGTTATATATATATGATGATGATGACGTTTTTGGGTATGCATGTTGTGAATTTATATGCACGATGAAATTGCATGATATGTGATGTCTGATTATGTGACATTATTGCATACCTATCTATTGTTTATAATAAAATGGCCCCGAAACGTGCACCAGAAATGACTGAGGCAGAAATCACACAAATGATAGCGCAACAGCTTCAGGCAGTTATCCCCACAAGTGTGGCGCAGGTTAGCGCCGGTATCAATGTTAACCCACAACCGAACCTGCAACCAGGACCTGTAGGTCAAAACGATTATCCAAACAACGCGCAAAACAATCTTAGACCGGTTTGCACGTATAAGCACTTCATGGAGTGCAAACCAATGGAATTCAATGGAACTGAAGGACTAAATTGGGTTTGTGAAATGGATCGAGAAGTCACAATCGGTACTTAATATAAGTAATTGTCCCGATGATTGCGCAGTTAAGTGTACAACTTGTACCTTTACCGACCATGCGTTAAACTGGTGGAACAATATTGTTCAATCTCGCGGACAGGACGCGATTAGTTCTACGACTTGGGATGATCTTAAGGTACTGATGAGGGAAAGGTTCTGTCCAGCCCATGAAATTCAGAAGCTTGAACATGAGTTTTGGAACCTGCAGATGCAAGGTGCCGACCATGCAGGTTACACGAATCGCTTCAATGAACTGGCACGCATATTGCCAGACTTGGTTCGACCGGAGCCCAAGAGGATT
Organism: Scalesia atractyloides; assembly: GCA_947069175.1. Classification (NCBI taxonomy): domain Eukaryota; kingdom Viridiplantae; phylum Streptophyta; class Magnoliopsida; order Asterales; family Asteraceae; genus Scalesia; species Scalesia atractyloides. The sequence goes on from CAMTDV010000014.1 coordinate 73,721,306, forward strand.
GAAAGGTATATCTGGGGACTGGCCCCAGAAGTAAGGAGTACCATCAACTCGGTGACTTGACCATGCACGAGAGCAGGACGGGAACAAGCGAGAAGCCCCGGAGAGCAATCGCGCAAGGGCAGCAGCACCGAAGAGGGGGAGAGCTACCAGCCGGAGCTACGCCATGTGTCACAACCCTAATTCCACGCGTAACCCGGTGGGCCCGGTGGGGAATATCATGACGTAAGTTGATATCATCATTACCAAACAATTCAAAGTAACACAACGGAAGTCTGGATAATTACTATTACAAATGTTTAAATGTTCAAAGTTCAAAAATAAATACAACGCTTGTAATTAGATCCACAGGCGGATCGAAATGTAAGTACAAAAAAAAGAAAAATTAACAGACTAAGGCTTTCTAAGCAAAGGGTTGCAATTCCTCTTTAGCTTCTGTTGATGCTTATGTATGTTGCCTACGTCATCGTATTACGTCGAGTCTGTGTTTCGGAGTGAAACGTTAAGTTTATGTGTGATATAAGACAAGTTCGCCCGAACTTGGTCATGTCTCATTCCAGGCGAACTTGTACTACTATATATAGGAGTCTTTGGGTTCTCATTTGTAGGATTCAGAGGTTTTGTCAACTGGACGCGAAGCTCTGTCCAAGTGTTTCCAGGATTTGTAACATTTACACATTAACGAAAAAGTGATTGAACAGTAACAAACTTGTCTACAATGTCGCCTATGCAAACGGATTCCGCACGTTTACCTTAGGTTTGCCAAATTAGGACCAGAACGATCCGTACAACGGACCTACAATTGGCATCAGAGCAGGATTGGCCTAATTTGAAGACACTGGGCATAGAACTTCACATCTTTTACTCATTTCTTTCATTTTAAACTTTTCTTGGACATTTCACGGATTAAATGGACTGATTTTCAATTATAATACGTAAAATCCATAATAGTAAAACCCTTGAAAAGATTAGAGCTTAAAACAAACGAATTCATGTCGAAAATTTGAAAAAACCATGTTTAAAAACACATGTTCGCTTGAACTTATCATCAAGTTCGCTCGAACTTGACTGAAAAATTCACTTTTTGAGTGAACTTGATTGATTTTTCATCAAGTTCGCCCGAACTTGATTGATTTTTCAGTGATTTTACACAAGTCCGCTCGAACTTGATTAACGTTTCTTCAAGTTTCATCAAGTTCCCCCGAACTTGATCAAACTTTGTTGAAAGTTTATTACAAGTTCGCCCGAACTTGTTAAATCTCTTGAAATTCCATACAAGTTCGCTCGAACTTGTTAAGTAGCTGATTTTCACAAGCTGTGACAAGTTCGCCTGAACTTGTCCAAGTTTCTAAAAAAAACGTCCAAGGTTTCCAAGGCATGAAAATTCAGAGAAAAACATCTCGGACATTATATATTGTTAGATTCGTATCGACGAGACGAGTTTAAAGCTCTAATCTAGTAAAAACAGTTTTCGGAAAAATTTTAAACGTTTTTAGCGAACCGATACATTAATATTGTCGATTAAGAAGTCAAATTTTCCTAAAATTGTCTGTTTGCTAATCATTTTTCAAGTGTTTTTGAATGACAAATTAGTTTGGAAAATGAAATGGGGTCCGTGAAACCGCCAATGTTGTTAAGTTTTGATGAGTATGAAGTCTAGAAAGGAAAATTCGTGAACTGGGTTCAATTGAAGCTTTTCTACAGTTGGGTTGGGTTTATAACTGAATTTAAATGGCGAACGGATAGATATGGAGTTATTATTGCAATATCAAAGTTTACACCAGGACAAGATAGGGCATATGTTCATGAGAAGAAGATGCTTAGTTTGATACAGCAGTCTGTGACAGAAGACATCGTGAGATTGTTACCAAAATATGATACGTCACAAAAGGTGTGGGATGTTTTACATGCTAAATATCTGGAATGTGCTGAGATGATCAAGAGCAAGAAGGTTCTAATCATGAAAGAGTTTGACATCTTCACAATGCTGAAAGGCGAGTCAATGAAACAAATGATAGAGCGATTTTATCATTTGAAAGTGCAGATGAGAAGGCATGGTCTTGATAAGACAGAAGCAGAGTAAATAGACAAATTGGCTGATGCTCTCCCGGAGGGTGAATGGACAACGTACTTAATGATGTTAAAGGAAAGTCCGAGCTGGGAATTTTTCAAGCTTTATACCTTCATTGACAAATTAGAGGGATATGAAGTGGAATTACTAAAGAAGTCTGATCTTATCAGTGATCAATGAAATGATTTGGAAACGCAAAGATCAAATGATCACTTGAAGAAAGAAGGGAGAATAATGGCAAAGAACTGTGAAGCACAAGTTTCAACTACATCTACAAATGGATTTTCAAGTTCTAAACCAGACTGCCCAGTTTATGATGTAGATATCTATCGGGCAGATAATGCGAAACTCTTGAGTGAGATTGAGAGTTTTACATTAGAAAATAAAAAATTAAAAGAAATTGAAAAGGATTTTGAAAACAAAATAAAAATTTTAGAAAATGAAAAATTACAAACGGTAGTAGATTTTCAAAATGAAATAAAAATGTTTAAAAATGAAAAAAATATTTTTGAAAAATTAAATATAGAATATCAAAAAGCAATGAATTCTCATATTGAGAAAATTGCTCAACTTGAAAAAGAAGTTGAGACTGTTAAAAATAAATCTGTTAATTCAGAAAAGTTATTGAAAGGTTTTTGACTTCCTCATTAAAGTTAGATCATATATGTCCAAAACTGATCAATGTTAATAAAAAGAAAATCCAATAAGTGATAATGTCACAAATTATGACAAATCATAATTGAGAATTGTGATGATCATATCAATGATGAAACTGATAAAAAGAATAAAAATGAAATATTTTTAAAACTAAAAGAAAAATTTCAAGAAACTGTTCTACAATCTACTGAGAAAGGTGAATGCTCAACGCAAAAACCTTCGAAGCAGAATGAAGAACAAAAACAAAAGGAAAAATAAAGTTTTAAAAATTCTAAAAACTTTCAAAAGAAAAATAAAAGCTCATCGGTACGATTATCCAATCATTATAGAAATTCCCAAAAATTGTAAAATCAAAACTCACAAAAATTTGTAAATAAGTGGTGCAGGTCGGACCACGGTGCTTCAACGTCAAATCAAAGTTACAGACGAAGCATGAAAGATGGCTACCACAAGTCAAATCAGTGTTATGATTTGAGTGTATGGTTTGATAGAAAATGATATGATAACAGAGTGTGTCCTATCTGTGGGGTAACCGGACATATTGCTAAAAAATGTCTACAAGTTAATCTTAAACCTGTTCATATTGATAAGAAAATTTCTGAAGATTTGAAAATACCAACTCAGGTTTGGAAACAATGTATAGAAACTACAAACAAGGTGAAACCAGTTATTACTAAGTTTTCAAATTTTGAAACTGGTGAATCCTCGAATAGTAATGAACAAAAAGTTTTTACATTGTATTTCAAGAAAGCTTTAACGAAAATTCAATCATGGTTGGTAAAAGAAAAAGAAGTTACACAATCGGTGAAAATTGAAAGATTAGAGGACTTTCCAAAACTTGAGAAAGTTCCAAATAAACCTAATTGTGAAAAGAAAGTCAAAGTTAAGGTTGAAGAAATAACACGTAAGACTGCAAAGGCTTAGGTGTCACTATTCAACTAATTGTTTGAATTTTTGTGTAGGATCTTCCGAGGAGAAAGTAAATTACTGAAAATGGAGTTCCGTAGCACACATTGAAGACGAAGGGCTGGGTTAACAAGTTTTAAATAAAGGACATTTTTTTACAAAAGGTTTGAAATTCAAATAACGTTTACTTTACAATTTTTGAAAATTTTTGGAGAAATTTTTCGAAAAACATGTTCCAATAATGTTTACTTGAAAATTTTACAAATTTTTGAAGAAAATTTGAAAATTTTCACAGAACCCTCACTGTTGAACAGACAAAACTCAGGGATATAAATGTTCTATAAACACAAAGGTGTCAATGTTTTTGTCATCATGAGGGGGGGAGTGCTTTAGAAGTAAAATTGTGAAGCAGCAATGGATGGAGAATTAAAGTGATTCCCATCGGTTGGTCAATGTTTTTCCATAAATCAAAAAATCCAAAAATATGTTTTTGAATTTTAGGGGGTGAAAAAATTTCAGAAAATCCAAAAACATATTAAATGCAAAAAGTACAAAAATATGAAAAGGCAAAAAGAGTTTTGTGTGCATAAAGGAAATGATAATACATCAGTGGACTATCACAGTTTGCTAAGGAATTGTAAAGTTTAAAAAGTATAAACGAGTCTTACTGTGGATGTGTCGATAGGCTTTACACGTTCAGTAAAGTGTTTCCGGGATATAAACTAAATTTTACAACTGCTTAAACTTGTGGATTAACATCTCTCGGATATATGGACTTAGTACTCCGAAATTTCGTTTGAGAGGTTGCCTGATTCTGAGATACGAGGTCTTTATAGATGATTGATATCTGGGGTATTATACAAGTTCTTATGATTTTGAAGAAGCAATAGACTAGAACTTCTATAATGCTTTTGCTAAAAACCCTAATACTGCATGCAAAATAGAAAAGAATCGAAAGATCTAATCATTTGCAGTACTTAAAAAGATTCCTTAATTGAAACACACCTTAAAGTCAAGCCTTCATCTCTATGTCTGTACGGTGGTACTAACCTGAGCTCTCAAGGTCTCGCATAACCCAGATACGGATATCAATTACGCTATACTCACCTGAAGATGAAATCTAGGGAATCTTGATGCGAGAGTATATTCTGAGATGGGAACCTTAGTTAAGTCAAGTTTCTTAATTCTACATAACGTATCTTGGAACAATTGAGAAATGTGTCAAAATTTAAATGACAAATATATCAACAATCTAGGTAAACGAGTTTAAAACTTAAAGTCTCAAAAGGTCCATGGTACTAGTGATATGTCTCATAAACTGATATGATCCTTTAACACAAACTCAACAAAATATATTTGTACATATGTTTGTACATACTTAGTGTTTGATATTCATTTCCTAAAACAAAAAGATTATATTATCTTTTAGTTTCGACCACTGATGATGAAAAGCTGATTTTCAAAGTCTAAAGTTGCTAAACAAAATCTAAAAATTGAAATTGATCTTAAAAGTTTAAAAGTTCATTAAGTTGAAACTTACATTTGAATAAATGTGTCAGTTTACTGTCAAAACATTTAATTAAGATCATTAAGTTGAACTTGATACATGAATCAGATATTCAAGGTCATTAATTTAGACTTGAATAACTGAGAAGGTTTAAAAGCTGATAAAAATATTAAAATTTGAAATATCATGTTTAGATTTTTTTAATTTTGAATCTGAAATATTTGTTAGAATGTTTGAAGAACTTTGAAACAGGAAGTTGATTTAAAGGGGGAGCTAGATAAAAACGTTGATTAAAGATCCCAGAAAGCTCAAAGTAGGGGGCATGGTGATTAAAGTTTTATCAAGACAAGCTCGAGAAGAAATGAGAAAAGGAAGGTAGTAGATATGATGATCACGGAAATTAAAGTTATTCAAGAAATAAAGATCATGAGAATATTACAGACTCAGGAATTTAATTGATGAATGATGACTACGACAACTTCCAAGGGGGAGTCTGTTGATGCATATGTCTTTAGCCTACGTCATCGTATTACGTCGAGTCTGTGTTTTGGAGCAAAACGTTAAGTTTATGTGTGATATATGACAAGTTCGCCCGAACTTGTAGAGCACATGAACAAGTTCGCCCAAAATTGTCCTATGGAGGACAAGTTCACCGAACTTGGTTATGTCTCATTCCGGGCAAACTTCTACTACTATATATAGGAGTCTTTGGTTTCTCATTTGTAAGATTCAGAGATTTTGTCAACTGTACGGCGAAGCTCTGTCCAAGTGTTTCCAGGATTTGTAACGTTTACACATTAATGAAACAGTGATTAAACAGTAACAAACTTGTCTACAATGTCGTCTATGCAAACGGATTCCGCACGTTTACCTTAGGTTTGCCAAATTAGGACCAGAACGGTTTTAAAAATCAAATTATGCCTTAAAAGGGCAATTTGGTCATTTTACAATGTAATAAATGAGCGTATATGTAAACTGATGTTATTGTCATAAACATTCTGTAAAAACACTTATTTTATGATGTTATATCAGTAGGATATCAATTATATGTGTGGTTTATTTTTTAAGACCAAACTATGTCCCGGAGGGGCATTTTGGTCATTTCACACATAATTCGATAACTTATTTGGGAATCTGAGTTTGGGGCATGTACCTACTGTTAAAAATTTGAAAACATGTTTTGAAATCAGTAGGTATCAAGCCTTTATGATTTAATATGGTTTTAAACCATATTATGCGCTGAAACGGCGATTAAGTCGCTAAATGACGATTTAAATGGTATTTAAGTGAAACTGTTGTTGTGACGAGGTTTGTATGACCAAATATTATGACCAAATATGTTAATATATATATATATATATATATATTAACATATTCACAACAACAGTTTCACTTAAATACCATTTAAATCGTCATTTAGCGACTTAATCGCCGTTTCAGCGCATAATATGGTTTAAAACCATATTAAAGCATAAAGGCTTGATGTGACGAGGTTTGTATGACCAAATATGTTAATATATATATATTATATATATATATATATATATGTATATATATATATATATATATTACCTCAGTAAGTATAAGGTTTTGGTCCATTAAAATGTTTAAAACCCATTTAAAGTGCCGAAAGGGCAATATCGTCATTTAAGGACACAATATGCAAACTATAGCTTAAACTCAGTTTGCGACCTGAATGAATATCCCAAATAATCCTAGTAATGATATTACATCAGTATATATTGAGTTTTGATGTAAAGTTTATGTTTAAGCCATTTTATACGCCAAAAGGGCGATTTGGTCACTTTAAACGTGTTAAATTCGTTAAATAATCAAAACATAGTTTATGACCAGATTACTAACATCAAAATAAGTTCATTAGTTTAACAATTCAGTTTACAACTCATTTATATTCTTGTTATTGATCAAAACCTTAGTTTATAACAAAAGGGCATTTTAGACATATTTACGGATACTTGCATAACGATTCGGATTACTACATGACCATGTTCTATAACTCCAGGGGGTTATAGTATACTATAACATGGTCACAATGCAACTTAGGAAAATAGCTAAGGTTGCTAAATCGGGTCAGAACTGAAAGTCAAAGCGAAAGTCAACTTTTGCGACTTTCGGTTGTGAACCGACCTTAGACCTGGAATTGACGAGCCGAACATGTTCCTACATGTTCTTATATTTATTACCAAGTTATTAGAGTGTCAAAACATATTTTATAACACCTACATTACTAGTTATGATTTTATTCCAAAGTGACCCGTTTGACTTTTCATTAACATAACTTTGACCCGTCAATTAACCAAGCAATCGGGGTAATCAGGAGGTGCCCACTTGAGGGATTAACACCTACCTTATTATGATCACGTAGCCATGTTCGTTACGAACATTGGCTGGACCATAATGGGCTTAGCACAAAGTTAAAGTGTTTTCACGTCAATTCTTTGACTTAGGCTTGATGCCTATTAAAATTGAAAGAGGGAGGTAAGGATACTTACTTAAGGTCCTTAGCACGAAAATAAACTGATTAGGAAGCTCCCAAGGATTAGGAACCTCCAGAGAATGAAGAAAGAAGGATTTTGAGAAATTAGCAAGTCAAAGTGATGCAAGGCATCACCTATTTATACTTGAAGGCCAAGCATAAGACCATGACATGTGTTGAAGCTTGTTCCCAGATGCAAACAAGTGTTTTGGGACGTGTAACAAGCAGGAGGGGAGTGGCAATGGCGTAAAAGGTGGCAGGACAGTAAGCTGCCAACAGTCTGCCTCTAGCAGTCCCTTACGGACCCTAAGGGTTTTGCCTTGCGGTCCGTAAGGACCTCTGGCGCCCACAGATTTAAATTGGTTACGGACCATAAACATAAAGGCTTGCGGTCCATAACCACCTTACTAAAACAATGTTTTGCTTAACCTTCCGGTCCGTAACCATATATGGTTACGGTCCGCAAGGACCTTCAAAAAAATTGAAATTTGGCATTTTTCCACTTTTGATCCTCCGACTTTTCCGATGCTCTTTCAGAGGTTATTAAAATAACATTACGGCGTCTTTTAGTCCCTCTCGGTTACACGTGGCCACCAAGAATTTTCGGGCCACGTGTCGGAATTTTATCAGGCGAAATTTTCGATGTGTTACATCTTCACCCCCTTAATAAAAATCTCAACCTTGAGATTTATTCAAATAGGTAAGGGTACTTCTGTCGCATATTGGACTCGACCTCCCAAGTATATTCGGGACCTCGGCGGGCATCCCATTTAAATTTCACAATAGGCATGTGCTTCCTACAAGCTTTTTAACTTGCCGATCTTCGATCGCAATTGGTTTCTCTATGAAACGCAAGTTTTCATCGATTTGAATATCTTCATGAGGCATTGCTAGCGACTAATCCACTAGACATTTCTTCAAATTACTGATGTGGAAAACATCATGGATTCCATTGAGCTTCTCGGGTAGCTTATGCTTGTAAGCTACCGACCGACACATTCGGTTATTTCAAATGGTCCAATGTACCTCGGGCTTAACTTCCCCTTTTCCCAAAGCGCATTACACCTTTCCAAGGTAACACCTTTAACATAACCTTGTCCCCAACTTGAAACTGTAAAGGTTTTCGCCTTTTGTCGGCATAGCTCTTTTGTCTATCACGAGCTGCCTTAAGTCGATCACGGATTTTCACAATCTTATCAGTGGTTTCAAGAACGATCTTTGGTCCAGATAGTTGAGCTTCTCGAACTTCAGGCCAACATACAGGCGTTCTACAGTTCCTTCCGTATAAGGCTTCAAAAGGAGCGGCCTTAATACTTGTGTGATAACTATTTTTATAAGAAAACTCGACTAAGGGTAAGTGATCATCCCAACTTCCACCTAAGTCGATCACACACGCACGTAACATGTCCTCCAAGGTTTGAATGGTACACTCACTCTGCCCATCCGTTTGAGGATGGTAAGCCGTACAAAAGTTTAATCTCGTGCCTTGAGATTGTTGAAAACTTTTCCAGAAGTGAGACATGTATCTTGTATCTCGATCAGATATAATGGATATTGGCACGCCATGCAAAGATACAATCTCATTGACATAAAGCTTAGCTAGCTTGTCCAAGCTATACGTTTCCTTAATCGGTAGAAAATGGGCCGATTTGGTCAATCTATCCACAATAACCCAAATCATGTCATTGCCACGTTTGGTCCTTGGTAACTTGGTGATGAAATTCATCGTTATCATTTCCCATTTCCATACTGGAATTTCGAGCTGTTGTAGGAGTCCTGACGATTTCTGGTGTTCTGCCTTAATTTGAGAACACGTCAAGCACTTTGCTACATGATTGGCTATATCTTTCTTCATACCCATCCACCAATAATTGGGCTTTAGGTCTTGATACATCTTGTCGCTTCCCGGATGCACCGAATATTTAGAATTATGTGCTTCTTGGAGGATCACATCTCTAAGTCTCCAAAGATCGGACCCAGATCCGATTATTTAGTCTGAACATCCATCCTTTCCTGGTACTAATTGATCAAAAGTTGCATCTAATCCTTCTTTAGCAATATTATCCTCTAACATGGCTTGCTTTTATGCATTTAGTAGCTTCTCATCCAAGCTACTTTTCAGTTCAATGCTCTTGGCATTGATCCTTAAAGGTTTGACTCTTTCCTTGTGACTAAGCGCATCAGCGACTACGTGCGCCTTTCCTGGATGATATCGAATTTCACAATCATAGTCGTTGAGTGTTTCCATCCAACGACGTTGTCTCATGTTCAAATCCTTTTGGTTGAACAAATGTTGAAGACTTTTTTGGTCAGTGTAGATGATACACCTTGTTCCATATAAATAATGTCTCCATAGTTTAAGTGCAAATACTACCGCACGCAGGTCCAAGTCATGGGTGGTGTAGTTTCTCTCATGCACTTTTAGTTTATGCATAGGCAATCACTTTGTGTAGGACCGATCCTCGATGCTAAGGAACCTAAATTTGATATCTAACGTCCATAATAGCGGAAATATTACGTCGTGTTTACCAATAGACAAGAATTAATCAGTTAATCATCAGTTTCATTGATTAAACGTCAAGAGTATAAACTGACAGAGCTTCGCCTCCAAAATGCCAAAGTTACAAATGAATGAGGCAAGCTATCTAATAGTCCAAGTTCGCTCCTGGGAGACATAAGTTCGCCCAAACTTGCCTTTACATGACACAATATGAGCGAACTTGTCTCTCACATACATAAATTCACTTTTCGGCTAGCCTATTCAGCTCTATACTATATAGACTCGATATAAGACTAAGAAATAGACATTATGCACCAACAGACTCCCCCTTGGATATAGTCTTTGTCTTGTATCAGTCTCCAAAACTCTGTCTTCATAATATACTTTAACGCACCCGACCGAAGAAGTTTTTGTACGGCTTCCTTCGTCGTTCTTGCTTAGGATCTGGCGTCTGATCTGTAGTAGGCACTTTGTTCAAATGCTGAAATCTTTTAACACTTGCCTTCCTAGTTCTTTCATGAATTGCTTCAAGACGATTTTCCTCTTTCAGAAACTCTACTCTTTCTAGATCTCTCCATTTTGTTTGCCACATCTTTCCGAATTAACTACGTGTGCATAACAAACATTCACTACTTTCTGAAACTGCATCGCTTGTACCTTTTCACGTTCTTCAAAAACAATCTTGTTGTAGAACAAGGTTTTGATGTCTTCTCTCGAGCAGTTAACCAACCACATAGGATCTAGAATCCTTATCGTCCTCCATAAACCCCTCATGCCCTGATGACCCATCACTTTAACCCTTTCCTTTGTTATATCCAAGTGATCTTCAAATTTTAACACAATAACAGCTTCACAGGTAGCTGGATCTATTTGGCATCACTTGAACAATGGATAGAAGTTTTGTTCAATAGGCATTAACGACATATTTCTCATAGTTCTTGGACGTTTCATGATAAACGTTATGTCCTTTTACCCCGTTTTCTTGTTTGTTTTGATTCGGTGGCCAGGAATAAAAGGCTTCCAGTAGTTGAATCCTTTCACCGCTTCATACTTGATCATTTTCCATAATAACTGATCAATATACTTCATGTGATATGTAACATTCACTGTCTGTACCAACTCTTCCACATCCCAATACGGTAAGGTCTTGAAATCAGCAAGGTATTTGAAGTATTGCACTCCAAATTCCCTCTTGATAGCATATACGTTCAGCTCTTTGAACCAACCCCAACTCAAGATATCCCCAAAGAAAAATCTTTATCTCTGGTAAAGCATGCTAGAGGTCGTCAAAGCTTACGTTCGCGAGGCATCTCTTTAAACCAGGACTTCTTCGCTTGAGCGATTTCTTCTTTAGTCATTGGCTTTGGTACTTTTCCTTTACGCAAAAATTCTTCAATCTTTTCTTTCAGCATGTCTTCGTCTAACTGCTTATACATCTCCTCAAAAGTAGGAAAACTTTTAGAATTAGGACCGACATACTTCGCAGTATGATCTGTTTCATCATCAGAAGATCAATCTTCCACGATCACTCTATTATGCTCGTCAGCCTCAAATCTTCTAACATATTGATAATCATTCGGCTCGAAAGTGTTAACATTCAACACATCTTCTTCAAATCAAACTGTAGATCGGCAGCATCAACCTCAACTAACTTTGCAAGATCTTCCTTTGTGTGTATAAACTAGCCTTCCTCCATGTTATGTTCAAGCATTAACAATAAAGGCTTCGTGGGAACTGCAGCAACTGGTTTAGCAAATCTATCAACATTCAACAAATCAATATCATCAGATGGCCTTTTTTACCCTGACTCCCCCTTACTTTTATCATCCATTCTGTTTGATTCATCATCCATAAGTGAAGAAAAATCAAACTCACTTAAAACTTTAGCTTCAGTGATTCTAATACCAACACCACCCTGATCATCATGATCGTCATCGTCAGCTACATTCCAATCCTCATATTCCGAATCATCCTTTTCTTCATCATCTTTATCCTCCTTTTCAGCTTCTTCATCGTCCTTTTTAGAAGCAACAATCGGATCAGAACGCTTGCCAGATTCGTCAACCTTTGGAATATCAGACTCAGAAGCTTTAGGCACATCATCAGACTTCTCTGCAGCTTCAGAAGAAGTAGGAGCTTCACCTTCAACCTTCTTTCCTTTACCACTCACTGCTAATTCTTTCTCAGACTTTTCTTTGGCTTCTTGTTGATCCAGACGATCATATTCTTTGATGAAGTCGATACCCAGTGCATTAGATAAAACTTTCTGCATCTTGGAAAATCTTCAATCATTTAGGGCTTAGATAGACTTCAGATCAGTTTCTCAGTTTGCATCTTTTCATTAGCATCTTGCAAACTCTCTATCGACGCTTTAAAGTATTCTCGCTCATTCTCCAACACTTTCACTTTATCGTCAAGCATTCTTTCTCAACATTGCTTTGATTCATCTTTTGAATAAGCTCTGCTTTTTCAACTTCATTTTGTGCCACTTTGTCTTCTAATACCTTCATACGCTTTTCCAGAAGTTCAACATTCGTCTCTGGAAAGAAATCATTTAATTCTTGCAGGCTAATCAGATCACTATGCATATCACCAAATATATTAAGCCCTCCTGGAGTTTTTGGTGTTGACTTTGGAGTCGCAGCCTTTGGTGTAGACTTCTTTGGCGTAGAACTTTCAAGATTTGAAGTCGTTGGAGCAACCTGCGATTGAATAATAGGTACTTCCACAAAACTAGACACAGTAGGTTCTTGTGTAGCTCCTTGCCTTTCAGCTTCCGATGAGACAATCACAGAAGGTTCTTGTGTGACTTCTGGACGTTCAGCTTCACTTGTATCAATAACAGGATGTTCTTGTGTAGGAGGTTCTTGTGTAACTCCTTTCTCCTGTGCGCCAGAAGGTTCTTGTGTAACTTCTGCGCTTTTCAACGATCCGTTGTATCTTTTGCTAACTGCCTTTTGAGCTTTCTTTGATTTCCTCTTGCCTTTTGTCTGAGGAGACCCTGTAGTCTTTGTCGACGAAACAGTTGCAGACTTTACACGTTTAGATTTCTTCTTTGGTTTTTCCTCATCTGACTCTATTTCTTGATTTGAATCAAAATCAGCATCCATTTCTTTTTCCTTCTCTGTTGCTGTCTTTTCAGGTTCTTTCACATGTTCTTCATCAGAATCATCATCTTGTTCAGAAGTTGCTGAAATAACATCTTCCTGAGTCATCTTAATAGTTTCCTGACTCTCAACAACTAACCACAGCACTAGAACCTGCTTCGCCTTGAACATTTTTAGGTTCATCTTTGTCAACGAGGATAGTTTTTTCCTGCAGCTCGTTTCTTCTTGGGCTTAGCAGCTTCTGCCTTTAAGAACCACTCACTTCTAGCTTTTGGCTTGAAGTCTTTGAACCATTGCTTCTCAATGTTAAGTTCTTTCTCATCATCACTACCGTCTTTCCTCCATTTTTTTTCAGGCGGCGCAATGTAGTTTAAATCTTTGATAGCTCCGAAAACTGGTTTTGCAAGAGGAGCTGATGCTTGCTTCTGAAAGTTTATGAGCTTCTTCACTGTTGTTTCATCAAGATGAACTAGATACAACACATCGTTTGGATCTCTTGCTATATTCTTGAACTTTTCATCAATCAACATCTGTACGAATCTCGGATAAAGACAAAGTCTTGAATCTTCCATATTCTTGGACATGTGTGTGAAAACAAGCTTAGAAAAGTTGAACGGCTTCTTCAGAATAAGTGCCGTTGCCATGCAGGCTAAATAATCTTGCACATCGTCGAGACCTGCCTTGCGGTGACTAAAAGTATGGATAATAGCGTGCATCAGGAGCTTGTAGGGGTTTGGCACTTCCCCTTTCTTCAATGTCGGTTTGTTCACGCTCCCCTTATAACCCATTCTGAAGAAACATCCTCTAACCATTTTCTCGTTGAGGAATATTGGATCATCTTCGTTGTCGTTGAATTGTAACATTCTGCGTATATCATCTTCTGTAAAAGAAATCTTCTTAACCTCATTTCCAACTTGCACCGATGAATTAATTGTTTTCTGATCATCACTAAGCTCCGCATTCGTCCAGAAATGAAAAGTGTGTGATCTATATGACACTGTGCGCTCTGTGAATAGGGCTTTCTTCCAAACACTTCAAGATACTGTCGTATTCCTTAAGCGATCGACAGATCGTCTTGTCGAGCGTGATACAGGTGTGTGGGGTCTTAGAAAACTCTATCGAGATTGCACGTGCTGGTACTTGAGCCTGAAGAACGACGCAAAACTATTAGCACGCTTATCAAGAAATAATTTACCAAAAATTTTCTAACATATTTATCAAGTTCGGGCGAACTTGATATATGTTAAACATTATGTTTTGAACAAGTTCGCCCGAACATGCTTTAACAACATGTTCCTTATGCACATATAAGTTCGGGCGAACTTATACTATACACAATTCAGATTTCCAAAACCCAAGTACGGGCAAACATGCATTAGATTCTCTTTATTCAGTTTTGTTATCAAGTCCGGTCGAACTTGATAACAAGTTCGGCCGAACTTGTCATCATCTCCAATCCAAACCAGCTTAACATGTTCACAGCTGTTTCATTTAAATCCAATACAGTTCCATGGTCGATTTATGTTTAAGATCAAGATTCAAAGTTCAATTTTGTCCAATACCATTTTTAAAGATTTCAGATCTGTTATGTTCGAATAAGTTCAATTAATGGTTCAATCATCGAAATTATACCTCAGTCCATTGATCGTGGTGTGCAAATCACCAAGATCAATTGAAAATCGGGCAGAATAACGGTGCTAAAATGCCAATTTTACTCAAAATCACTCAAACAGATAAGTTCGTCTGAGAAAATGTTTGCTGTTGAATGAGTTCGGCCGAACTTGATTGGTATTTATACCATATCAAGTTCGGGCGAACTTACAGGCCCATAACATAAGCCCATATAAGTTCGGCCGAACATAACTTTTGAATAACTCAGCAATCATCTGCAAGTTCGGTCGAACTTGCTTATTTATTAAACATGATTTTTGTTTAGCAAGTTCGGCCGAACTTGCCAAACACAAATTCAAAACTTTTTCAAATTTTATATTTTGACCCCTAAACTTTCCAACTTTTTACCAGTTATGAAAATCCACTCAGTTGACCAAGTCCAAGTTAATGACCTTGGTTAACCGATTTATCTGCCGAGTCCAAGTTAATGACCCCGGTTTGACCCGTTACGAACAAACTGTTGATATTTTCAAAATTAAAGTTTCAAATTAATAACTTTCTGTTGTTTTTAACTTTTCAGATTTTAACAGATTAGCTCCCAGCCCGTTGTCAAAGAGATTCCCACCAGTTCTAGCATCTTAGCAGACTTCGAAGACCCGTTCTCCAACATTGGTTTGCTGAAAAGAATGTAGAAATAAAATCTTTTTGAATTTTTTGTAAGTTTATGCTAAAACATACTGAAAATCTTTTTGATTTTAATCTGTAAAGCTGATAAACTATGTACAGGACAAAGTAAACTATGTACAAACATATTTACAGACATATTTTTGTGAAATCATGTCTAAAGGATCATATCAGTTAATTTAGACATATCACCAGTACCGTTGACCTTTAGAGGACTTTAAGTTTTAAACTTCTTTACCTAGATTGTCGATATGTTTGTCCACTTAAACTTTACCCTGTTTCTCAACTGTTTCAAGATATGTTAAGGTATGAATTATGAAACTTGACTTATCTGCGTTCCCGCTACTTGAATATAATCCCGTATCAAGATTCCCTAGATTTCATCTTACAGGTGAATATAGCGTAATTGATATCTGTATCTGGGTAAGTGCGAGACCTTGAGAGCTCAGGTTAGTACTACCGTACAGACAAAGAGATGAAGGCTCGTCTTTAAGGAGTGTTCCACTTAAGGAATATTTTTAACACTGCAAATTATTAGATCTTTCGATACTTTTCAAGTTTGCATGCAGTTTGGGGTTTATAGCGAAAGTATTATAGAAGTTCTAGGCCATTGCTTCCGCAAAATCAGAAGAACTTGTACAATACCCTAGATATCAACTATCTATAAAGACCTTGTATCTCAGAATCAGGCAATCTCTCAAATGAAATTTCAGAGTACTAAGTCCATATATCCAAGATGTGTTAATCCACAATATTAAGCAGTTGCTAAATTTAGTTTATATCTCGAAAACAGTTTACTAAATGTGTTAAGCCTATCGATACATCCACAGTAAGACACATTTATTACTTTTAAACTTTTCATTTCTTTAGCGTACTGTGATAGTCCACTGATGTACTATCATTTCCTTTTTGTGACATCGAATTCTTTTTGTCTTTTTCAATGTTTTTTAAATTATTCATATGTTTTTGTATTTTCCCAAATATTTTAATTTTCATATGTTTTTGTATTTTCCCAAATATTTCTCCCCCTAAAATCAAAAACATATTTTTGGATTTTAGTTTTTTATGAAATACTAAAGTAGAAAGATATTTACAAACCATACAAACCAATGCGGATTACGTGAATTCGTTATCTGATCCGTATTCAACCTCAGCTTCCGCACCTGTAAGCAAGTTTTTAATACCGTTAAGTCGCATTAGATATTTAAATCTTGTTAATGGAAATACTTTGGTATAAAAATCAGCCCTTTGTTCGTCGGTGTGGATTTTTTCTATTCGAACCAATTTCTTTTCGTAACAATCACGAATGAAATGGTAACGAATTTCAATGTTTTTTGTACGTGAGTGATGAACCGGATTTTTAGTTATATCGATGGTTGCTTTGTTATCTACAAATAAAGGCGTGTCAAGAAATTGCAGACATAATCCCTCATCTGTTGCTGAATCTAGAGGATTTGAGAGCAACAGCTGGAAGCAGAAATGTATTCCGCTTCACAGGTGAGAGAGAGACCGTGGTCTGTTTCTTACACTGCCGCGTTACCAAACGTGTGCCAAAGAACTGGCATCCTGCAGTTGTAGATTTCTAGTTCAGTTTGTCCACTCCGAAGCCCAAGTCAGCGTATCCAGTGAGAGCAAACTTGTCGTTCTGGGGTACCATAGGTCGGTGCTTGAGCAACCTTTCAATAACGGAAGATTCACTTGACTATCTGCAAGTGTGACATTCGAGGACTTGACTGATATCTCGCACATAAGCATGTAGGATACATAATGTCCGGACGCGATGCCGTTAGATACATCAATGAACCTATCATCAATCGATACAGTGTTTCATCAACTTTCGTTCCCGTCTCGTCTACGCAAATCCCATGGTTCAGTGCCAGCGGTGTCGAAAGCGGCTTCGAAGAATCCATTTCAAACTTTTTGAGAATGTCGTGAACATACTTAGTCTGATGAATGAATATCCCATCTGGAAGCTGATCTACTTGAAGACCTAAGAAGAACTTCATTTCGCCCATCGAGGACATCTCAAATTTCTTCTTCATGATCTTTTCGAACTCTTTGCACAGACTGTCATCCGTAGAACCGAAAATAATATCATCCACATAGATTTGTACTATAATCAGATGCAATCCAACTTCTCTGGTAAACAAAGTGCTATCCACTGTGCCTCGTGTAAAGCCATTTCCAACGAGATGTTGCGATAATGTCTTGTACCAAGCTCCGGGGCTTGGTGTAAACCATACAAGGCTTTATCCAGGAGATATGCTTTGTTCTTGTTCAGTGGATCGACAAACCCTGGTGGTTGTCCGACATACACTTGTTCACGAAGTTTACCGTAGAGAAATGCAGATTTTACATCCAACTGGTACACCTTAAATCCTTTCCAAGCTGCGAACGCTAGGAAAATAGGATAGTTTCTAATCGCGCAATCGGTGCGTATACCTCCGTATAATCTATACCTTCCTGCTGGTGGAATCCCTTGACAACCAGCCGAGCTTTGTTTCTTACTATAACCCCCCGATCATCTCTTTTACACTTGAAGACCCACTTTGTATCAATAGCTTTCTGCTTCGGTGGCAAGTCTACAAGCTTCCAAACACCCAACTTCTCGAACTGTAAAATTCCTCTTGCATTGCTATCACCCAATTCTCGTCTGCCAGAGCCTCATTAACTGTCTTTGGCTCTATTTGAGAAATGACACATGAGTAGTAGCAGTAGTTCTGAGTTGGTGCAACTCGGGTGTAGAAACAATTAAGTGCTTTGTTGATTTGGTTTCGTGTACGCACACCAGTTTGTAGTTCTCCTATAATATTCGTCGAAGGATGGTACGAATATGATCGCGGCATTTCTTCTGTTGGAACATCAACTGAGCTTTGCTGATTTGAAACAATCAGATCACTGTTCACATCAACATTAGAAGTACTTGTTGAAGCTTCGTTCTGATTTCTCGACTAGCAAATTGATTCAACAGGTTAGAAATCTGATCAACTTCTTCATCCAATAAAGTTTCATCATCAGCATCAAATGTGGTTGCTTCATCTGAATCCGAATTCCGATTCTGAGGCGTACTGGGCACTGTTGTGCTTTCTGGTTCATTAGAAGCATTCACTAGAGGTGTAGAGGTGTTACTTCTGTTTCAGAAGTATTTTCAACTTGAACACAACTGCTATTGCTTGGACCTGCTCCGGAAGATGAAGAATCCAACCTGGGTTGATTAACCACAATTGGTCTAATGATTTGTTCTTGATTGCTGACTGGTGAAGATAGTATAACGCTGCAACTTCTTCGTCAACGGTTCTTCCGTCAAGTCGAATGACTTCCAATCGTCTTGATATTTAAACAGCCACGCGTCACCTCTCTTTTGAATAGGATCCGTATAGTTGAAACAATCCACGTGCTGTGCTTCAATAACCTTTCTCAATGAAGGAACATATACTCTTCTCAACGGACTCGCATATTCGACAAAGAAACCTTCAAGAGATTTAGCTCCGAATTTGCCATCTTGATCGATTACAGTGCATGGCGCACCAAATGGTTCTAAGAATTTCAAATTTGGCTTTCGTCGGTTTATCATCTCAAAACATGTTTTCTTTGTTGGTTTGACAGTGAGAACTCTGTTTAGCGTGTAACAAGCCGCAACAACCGCTTCACTCAGAAGCTGATTGGAAGTTTAGAATCTGCAAGCATGGTTCTTCGCAGTTTCAATCAAAGTTCTGTTTTTCCTTTCAGCTACTACATTTTGATGTGGAGTATAGGGAGCACTAAACTCGTGCAGAATCCCTTTTGCGTTGCAGAATTCCTTCATTTTGTTATTCTTAAACTCTGTGCCATTGTCACTTCTAATGCGTCTGATCGGCAGATGATAAAGGTTCTAGAGTTTCTTGAATAGAATAACCAAGTTCTCAAACGTTTCATCTTTTGATTCCTGAAAGAATACCCACGAATATCTCGAATAGTCATCTATCACGACCAACCAATATAAGTCTCCTAAGATGCTTCAAACATTTATAGGACCAAATAAATCCATGTGGAGACATTCTAATGGCAACTTGATTGAGTTTAGAATTTTCTTCGGATGAGATTTCTTGATTTGCTTTCCCTTTTCATTCTAAGCAATGATCAGACATCTGAAAACTCCAAAGATTTACACCATCTACAAGATCATTATGAACCAAGTAATTCATTTTTCGCAAATGAATATGCCCCATCTTACGATGCCAAAGAATAGAATCCTTTTCAGTGGGCCTTTGTCACAAAAGATTATGTTGATTTTGATGAAGTGGTAGTGACACCCATATCAAGAACATATAAATCATTCTCTCGAGGTGCTCGCATCAGAATCCACTCATCTGGTATTTTGAAACCCGACTTCAAGATAATACACTCTTTGTCGTTGAAATGCACCGTGAACTTCTTGTCACAAATCTGCAATATGCTCAGAAGATTATTTTCCAACTCTGCAATATAATTCACACGATCGAATGAAATGACGCCATTGGAGAGTTTTCCCTCTGCGACTATCCTTCCACCCTTGTTTCCCACAAATCCAACATATCCACCGTTGATAGCTTTTATGTCAAATAGCAATGCTTTCATTCCTGTCATATGCATGGACGCTCCACTATCCAAAATACACTTAGAAAGTACGGATCTCTGGAGCCCTGCACATTTCAACAATCTATTTAAAAAGCGAGACCCAAGCCTTTTTGGTCTTGGGTTGAATTGGATAACCATCGTCAAAATCAAACTCACACCCATCAGCATAGCATAATCGAATCCACACTCATCTGAATAATCAAATTCATGTTCATCATCTGGATTTTCTATGATGTTTATGTTTGAAAACTTTACTGTCTTTTTATCTTTTGAATTGTTACCATTTGTAGTTTTGACATTTTCAGATGTGGTTTCAATTATGATTTCAGATTTTGATTCTTTCATACTATCACTAGTCTTAACAAGCTCAGACTTAGTGATCTCAGATGTTGTTGACCGTTTCTTTTCAATCCAGGCTTGAGATTTTATGTTAGCCTTCTTGATGTAAAAATTGTTTTCATTAGCCTTTGAAGTTTCACCTTTTTCAAAAATTGAATTTTAAAACTTAGATTTAACTTCAGCTTTTGATTCATTTCTTTTCAAAATCTTTATAGGTTTTACAAACACTGGTTGCTTCGGTTTCACAACATTTGAACTTTATTTCCTTCGAAGCTAAGCCGGCTTTGATTTCGGACAGTAACGTGCAATATGACCAATTTCGTTGCACTTGAAACAAGTCCGAGAATCATGTGGATGTCCTTTTGTGGGTTTTACACCACTTGTTTTGACACCACTTGCAATTTTGGCTTTATCTCAAAGTTCTTTCTATTTCTTGAACTCATCGTTTGATTGTTTCCCGATCAAACTTTCCTCATGAACCGTGTTCGTCCCATATACAAAATTCGTGTTTTTATTTTTGTATTCATGAAATGGTGACGTTTTCATTTTAGGTTCATCTGATTCCTCTAATCCCAACCCAGCTGTCCGGTTTTCCGGATGATCACCACCATTCCTTTGGTAGTTATTTCTTTTAGGTTTGGAATAGAATTTCTTTTCATTGATCTCCAAATCATCTGATGTGACTTCCACGAGTTTAAAGAATTTTTCTAACAATTCTTCCTTCACGTTCTGAATCGAAAAATTGTCATCAAAGTATAATCTATCAGATTCCTTAATCTTGTACATGACAACATTAGGATCATCACATAGAACATTCTCCTATGATGTATCGTCATCTTCGGACTGTGAATCAGAATTCTTTGAGCTCGAGTCGGTGCTTTTAAAGCTGCCTTCATCAAAATCGTTCAAAACATTTTCAACAACCTTTTTAACCACAGCATTGTCATCATCTGTTTTAGTATAGATTACATCAATGTTCTCTGGCAACTCTGTTTTCTTTTCAGATTACAACTCAATATTGAGTGCCTTATCCATCCCATCAGCGGATTTGCGACAATACTTCTCGCATAGGGGTGGAGGAACATTACTTTATTCTTTACCAATTTTCTTTTTAGGTTTCTCTTCCGATGGAATTGTCGGAAAGATGTGATCAGTGACATATGCGTTATAGGTATAACTTCTCAAAAGTTGTTGAACACGCTCTGTTTCAATTTTCATGTCCTGGAGTTGTTGCTTAGTTTCAGCAATGGTGTTAATATAGATATTAATTGCTTTTTGCTTATCCATTACTGTTCCTTTTAACATTCTTATGGTATCATGTTGTTCGATGTTATTTCTATCAAGCCTACCATAATCATTTTTCATTTTCTCATACGCTTCCTTCATTGTGCGATAATCGTATTTCAAAAGTTCATTATGCACATTGTTTTCAGTGATGATCTTTGATTTTTCGGCACACTCAGAACATGGTTCGGTACATTTTGTACAAGGTTTCTCAACCTCAACAACTTGTACTTTGACAACTTCATTTACCTCTGGACCTACCTTGGTTAGATTTGCCATCAATGCTTTGTCGGTAATATCCTTGAGGTTTTTGGAATTCACTTCTTGAGTAACATCCATGATTACTTCATCAGTTGGTTTCTTCTCGGGAACTTGTTCCTGAGAACTTCCATCAAAATGACCTGCAAAATTTTCACAAGAATTAGGAGATAAAACCTTGCTTCTGCATGTGGATATACTCCTCTTCTTCACGTTGTTGTTGCAGATATTGTTCCAGTAGAATATTCTCCAAAGTCGCTGCTTCTTCTGCAGAAGTATCTTAAACAATTTCAGCCATTAATGCAACTCCAGTCTTCTTACTGATGTAGGAATTCCAGTCAAAACCATAGCCTTCTTCGTTTGATGCAACCATAGCCTTTTCAGTGTTACTGCTATTCGGTTTCTCTTGAATTTCAACCCAGTCTTCTTTAGGAAAGGCTTGTACTGAAGTGACTTCTTGTAATACTCGTTGCCTCCTCTGAATGGACTTTGATTTCCTGTTGCTTCAGGATTTTTGCATTCTCTCTTGAAATTTCCCTTTTGGTGACATCTGAAGCACGTCACTTTCATCTTGTCAAAACCTAGTTTGTTGCTTGAGTTTCCGATATCTCGGCCAGTGAGAGCAACGAACTTTGCAACTCTTCGAATGATCGATGCTAAACGCCACTTGATATCCATCAACTCGAGTTCTTCTTCATCCACTTGGTCTTAATCTGCTGCCGTCATTTCAGGATTTCCAATTTTACCGGCTACAAGTCTTTCTTATAATTCCAGAACAGTGGCAAGAAGAGACATATGTTGTTTACCTACTTGTACCGAAACAACATTGTTCAAATTCACTGCGATGTTGCACTTATATACATTCGAATCAGAATTTGTTTGTTGATTCTGATTTGTTTGACTTTGATAAGATGAATTTGAACCAGTACTTGAGAATGAAGACTGTGGACTTTGATCATATTGAGGATATGACTGATTCTGATTCTGCTGCGAATTGTTCGAAGAATTTAAACTCGCATTGAATGCTGTCTTAATATTTGGACTTGAAATGTTATCTTGCATTCCACTCTTGTAGTACAAACCAATGTCTTGAACAACATTAGCATTCTTTGACTTTGCAATCTTCAAGAGTTCCATTTCATGGCCTTCGAGTTTATAGATAAATATTGACAGCTTGAAGAATTCCCATTTATCACTTTCCTTCAGAACCATTAGATAAGTAGTCCACTCTCCATCTGGTAGAGCATCTGCAAGCTTGTCGATGTACTCTTGTTTCGTCTTCTCGAGACCGTGTCTTCGCATTTGGACTTTAAGATGACAGAAGTGTTCAATCATCTGCTTCATGGTCTCACCTTTCAGCGTGTTGAAGATACCAAACTCTTTCATAATGAGCGCTTACTTGCTTTTTATCATCTCCGCTTCCTTGATACTTCTTTTGAAGTGAGAGCCAGAGATCTCTTGCTGTTGTGTATTCTGGTAGCAAGACGAGAATATCTTCTTTGATGGATTGTTGGATAAGACTGATCATCTTTTTCACAGCAATGTATTCGTCTTTCTGTACAGTCGTGTAGTTGTACTTTTCCAGAACTTGCTGATGTTCATCCACCGGAACAGTGTAACCTCTTTCAATTGACACCCAGCCTGCGAAGTGCATGGCTTGAACCCAATATGTAAACTTCTCCTTCCATGCTTCATACTCGTCCATGCTCATTAGCTTGGGCGGTTTAACAGTCGTGCCTATTTCGTTATCAAGATTAACTTGATGGATCATATTGGCATTTGACGAACTAGCTCCGGACATAAAAGCTCTTTGAATATCATCCAATGTGAATAACGAAACGTGTATACTGAAAATTCTCAAAAACTTTAAAACCAATTAGTCCTACTACAAGTTCGGTCGAGCTTGTAGTTTGAAATGAAGAATTCTTGAGTTTATCACAAGTTCGGTCGAACTTATGATATTTGTTTTGAAAAATTTGCTTTAGATCTTCGTTCGACCTTGCTGTCAAAGATTTGATTATGATCTTGTAAGTTCGGGCGAACTTACTCAGAATTTCCTTGATATTACACAAGTTCGGTCGAACTTGATATAAAATCAGTGAAAAACTTGTAACTTCGATCGAACTTGACAAATATCTCCTCAAAAACACCTCAAGTTCGAGCGAACTTGCTAAAACTTCACTTGAAAAGTGAATTTTTCGCACAAGTTCGGTCGAACTTGGCTAACAAGTTCGAAATTAAGGGTTTTCTAAAACATGGTTTTTTTTCAAAATTTTTACATCAATTCGGTTGAATTTGGTCTCCAATCTTTCAAGGGTTTATCTTTGTTGTATTTTACATGATATATTCAAAATTGAAAAGATTTTGACCTTAAATTCTTCATTTTTGATGAAAAAGTTAAGAAAAATAGAAGAATGGAGATGAAATAGAAGTGTTCTTGTCTTGATACTATCAAATCAGGCTATTCTAGCTCTGATACCACTTGTAGTACCGATCCTCGATGCTAAGGAACCTAAATTTGATATCTAATGTCCATAATAGCGGAAATATTACGTCGTGTTTACCAATAGACAAGAATTAATCAGTTAATCATCAGTTTCATTGATTAAACGTCAAGAGTACAAACTGACAGAGCTTCGCCTCCAAAATGCCAAAGTTACAAATGAATGAGGCAAGCTAGCTATTTATAATAGTCCAAGTTCGCTCCTGGGAGACATGAGTTCGCCCGAACTGCATTAGCAAGTTCGGCGAACTTGCCTTTACATGACACAATATGAGTGAACTTGTCTCTAACAGACATAAATACACTTTTCAGCTAGCCTATTCAGCTCTATATTATACAGACTCGATATAAGACTAAGACATAGACATTATGCACCAACACTTTGCCTCTTTGCATAAGTACACATCCCATACCAGTGTGCGATGCATCGCAGTAAACCACAAACTCTTCTACGCCTTCTGGTAAAGTTAGCACCGGGGCATTGCTTAACTTATTCTTTAAGGTTTCGAATGATTCTTGCTGCTTTGGACCCTAGTTGAACTTAGCATCATTACGAGTTAAGGTTGTCAAGGAGCGGCTATTCGTGGGAAGTTCTCAATGAAACTTCGATAATAACCAACCAATCCTAAGAAACTACGTATCTCGGAAGGTGTCTTTGGTGCTTCCCAATTCATAAATGCTTCTATCTTTGCAGGATACACTTGGATACCGTGTTCAGTTACAACATGACCGAAGAACTGAACCTCACGGAGCCAAAATTCACATTTGGAAAACTTTGCATACAACTTTTCCTGACGTAGTATATCGAGAATGCACCTTAAATGTTTCTCGTGATCAGATTGATTACGAGAATAGATAAGTATGTCCTCTTGAAGACAATGACAAACTTATCAAAGTATGGTTTGCAGACTCTATTCATGAGATCCATGATTGCTGCTGGTGCATTAGTGAGCCCAAAAGGCATCACTAGGAACTCGTAATTTCCATATCTCATTCTGAAAGCAGTTTTCGGAACATCTTCGTTTCTAACCTTAAGTTGGTGATATCCTGACCTTAAATCAATCTTCGAGAAGTAACTTGCACCTTGTAATTTATCAAACAAATCATCGATCCTGGGCAAAGGGTAACGATTTGATCGTTATCTTATTGAGTTCACGGTAATCAATGCACATCCGCATTGATCCGTCCTTCTTCTTAACAAATAGGATAGGAGCTCCCCAAGGCGAAGAACTCGGTTGAAATAAAACCTTTCTCAATTCTTTCATTTCGGTTGGTGCTAAATGGTATGGAGCTTTAGCTATGGGAGCTGCTCCGGGTATGATGTCAATTCGAAATGCTATCTGCCTATCCGGAGGTAGGCCAGGTAATTCTTCTGGGAACACGTTTGGGTATTCAGAGATGATAGGAATATCTTCAATTCTTGGTTTGGGTTCATCGATGGTGACTTGTGCCATGAGATGACACAACCCTTCATCATACATCTAGATGCCTTAAGCAAAACTGCTTTATCAGGCAATCCAAAGTGTTTGTCTCCATGAATGGTAAGGATTTTACCCGACGTGGATTTTATTTCAATGAATTTCTTATCGCAGGTAATGCGAGCTTGGTTATGCGACAACCAGTCCATGCCTAAGACTACATTGAATTCCGCTAGTTTCATAGGAAAAAGAGATACAGGGATAGAATGAGTCTTGATGGATATGAAGCATCCGTCAAGAATGGAAGAAGGGGTTTCTATAGTTCCATCAGCGAGCTCTACTTCATAAGCTATGTCTAGAGTTCTTATGGGCAAGTTTAATAGTTCACTAAACTTATGATCTACAAACCATTTATCGGCACCCGAATAAAAAAGAACTCTAGCAAAAGCGTCATTGATAAGGAACGTACCCGTTATGACGTTGTTGTCATTCACTGCTTCCTTGGCTCCCATTTGGAAGGCTCTAGCAGTGCCTTTCTTTGCTTCAGCGGTTTTGGCCTTACCTTCAGTAGGGCAATTCATCTTGATGTGGCCTTTCTCACCACATCCAAAACAGGTAGCATCCTTTATATTTCGACATTCATGTGACTGATGCCCTGTTTTCTTGCAGATATTGCACTTCTTCGGTTCTGGTCCAAGCGACATTGTCCATAGTGTTGCTTCCCACAAGTCTTGCAAGTGGGTTTGTTGCTCGACTTCTGGCTGTCTTTATTGAACCCATGTTTTCCTTTCTTGTTAAAATTCTAGGAATTTCTGTCCTCCCGTTTTGCTTCCCATCATTGTCAGTCTTAACTGACATTTGCCTCACATAATCTTGAGTGAGGGAGAGAGATAATTCTACTGGAGACTTGTAGGTGCCAGGCTGCACCGCTTTAACCATACTCCTGATCTCAGGAGCTAACCCATTGATGAAACGCGCGATGCGTTTGGGTTCAGGAGTGACCAGATAAGGTACCAGCCTTGATAGAGAATTGTAGTCGGTGACAAACTTCCGAGAATCCATGTTCTTCATAGTCAGATTTAGGAAATCTGACTCAATTTTCTCCACCTCATGAGGTGGGCAGTAGGTATCCTTCACCAATTCTACGAATTTCGACCAACTTAGATTGTAGAGATGAACCTTGCCCGAAAACTGGACTAAGGCTTTCCACCAGATAAGGGCATCACCCTTTAATGATTGAGATACATACCTAACAATGTTCTTATAAGCGCATCCGCTGATATCCACCACTGTCTCCATTTCATCTAGCCATCTTAAACATTCTACGACTCCCTTTTCCCCGTTGAAATCGTGGGATCTACAAGACACAGAGTACTTGTAGGAGCAACCATCACCATCAACATTTGGTTTCTTATGATGCTCATCACTCTTCCCATTCGAAGAGTGTGCCTCACTCTTCTTTGGCTTTGAGTGGCTAGGCTGAGATTTAAGTTTAGAACCAGGCTTGGAGCGAGAAGCACTTGACTCAGGTTGCCGTTCAGACCTATCCTTTAAGGCTTTGCCAACTTCTAAGGCAATAAGGTCTCTCAATTCATTTTTACTAATAATGATATTCTCATCGGCATCATTGTTGTTGCGTCCGCTATTGACTTCATTAGAAATCGCCATTGTTGCATCATACTTCTAAATATCGAGATAAATTTGGTCAGTTGCTATGGTGTACCCTTTTTACGACATGGTCCTATGACCTTACAGAATTTAGATAAAAGATAAGATATATATATATATATATATATATATATATCTCAAAGGACCATTATAGGCATTTTTGGATTGGACATAGTCCAAAATTTATCAGACAGTGGACCAGATGTCAGTGCTGTCATTGTCACTAGGGACAATATATCACTTCACATTGGCTTTACACTACTATTGAGTGTTTAAATGTTTTAGCCAGGATCTGACTTGATCACTTAGGCGATAGGGTGTGAACATTGTCATTACCCAGGTGACAATATCTATCACAAGGATTTAAGGGTTAACTCCACATTAAGAGTTTGACACAGAGAAATGATAAATTTGGAAGTTGAACATTGTTCACCTTTGCTAGACAGAAGGTTACCTCCAAAGTTTTCACTTGCCAATTTAATTGATCATAGTTATTGGCTGATAGATCTTGAATAATATAGCGGATCAATAAAACTTGAAATAAATCATGATGATTGATTGAATGAAACAAAGAAAATTTTCACTAGAAAGAAAATTACATAATTGCCTAATATATAGGATTTGAAATAAAAGTAGTTCACGCAGGAACTTAACAGAAATAACAATGTCCTCGCAGGGACTTTAAAATGAAATTAAATTACATATTTGAAAATACAAAACTACTCATCCTTCCTTCCTTTTACCGCCTTATAGAGTCTCTTGATGAACTTGGTTGTTTTCTTCTCCGACTTGTTAACTTATTGCCGCATTTCCTTTACCTGATCTAAGGCCTCATTGAGAGCCTCGAGTGGTACTTGTGCTTGGGGTTGAGGCTGAGGCGGAGGTGGTTCTGGATGAGGCATACCCGAGTGCGTATATACATACGATGGATATCCGGTAGCCGCATAGGAAGGGTAAGAAGGTGGGTAGCTAGATAAGGGAATGATAAAGGGCATTGTGCATGGCTGCTTCAAAGTACGAATCGTATGAAGGAGCAGTGAAATCAGCACCATATCCAGATAGATCTGCGGTAGGTGGGAATCGAGTTACCAAAACCCAACGAAGAATGCTGAACTGTCGGTTGGGGCATCAGATCAGCAGTAGGTTGTGGGGTTGGAACCGCCACAGGTGAAGTGTTTGAGGGCCCACCCATTTGTGGGTCCTTGGGGATGATAGGGTAAGATGGTGGCAAAGTTGGTAGCGAACCCGACCTTTGACCAGCACGCACCGACATGCGTGCTCCACGCCTTCGGCGTGATTGTGATGATGACTCAGGCAGTGGCTGAGGTTGTTCCACTGGTTGCATGGGTTCATCCTCGATTTGAGGATGTGGTGATGGAGCATGATGTTGGGGAGTGTTGTGGTAAGAGGGTGTGTTGACGAACACATACTATGCCCATCTTTGTTCGTATTCATCAGGACCTCGAAACGGAGATCCTGCCAATGAGTTCGAGCCACTAGACAACTCGATGGGGTGACCATATGATCCAGTTTGAAGATATTCCTCTAGATCGGAATCCTCCTCCATATGTGTTGGCGAGTCGACCGGAGGGTTTTCATGTGAGGGTTGGTTGACGGGGTTGACAAAATTAAAGTTAAAGAATTCTTGGTGAGAATGGGAATGAGAATGGTGTGATTGGTGGGAATGGTGAGAATAGTAAGAATGTTGGGAGTGTGAATG